>PVKS010001705.1:0-134606 GCA_004027875.1 Aplodontia rufa
ATCAGCTTAACCCAGAGATCTAAGGGTCGATTGTCTCCACTCATCTGTGGAGGTGGGGTCTAGACCCTGGACAATGAGAAAGTTGGTCTAGTAGCATGAGGTAAATCCAGATAAGATGTAATGCTTTACAATCTAATACTTTTTTTAGAGTTATAATGGGAAGGGGAAGGGAGGGATAAGGGAGGGTAATTGGGGGGGGGATAATTGCAATATCCAGAATGTATACATATTTTATACACATTTTATATTATTTTGTTAAAATCTTGTAAGGTTGCTCAAAATAAAAAAAAAATGACAAAATATTAACACATATTCAAAACATTTGCATATAAATCTTTTATGTTTTGAAGAAGCAGTCATATACTGGCTAGTTTAAAATGATACTTGTATCTTGAAGACTTCCACATATATTAAACTAAACCAGTTCTCCTGCCTGAGCTTCATAATGAAGAACCCAGTAGCTACACAGTTATTTGATGAAGTCCTCATATTTCACAATTCCAAAACAGAATTCTCCCCTTTCCACTAAAACCAGTTCCTTCCTTTATAAATGTCATTTCAAAACACTATATCATAATGTATCTGGCTCATTATTGATCCTTTTAAAAAAATCTTCCTCTCCTATATTCAGTCAGTCACCAGGTTTTCTCTCCAAGTTACTTTCCTAGATTAGTTTCTGAATATAATAAATTCTCTTCATCTTTACCATTAATCTAGAAGAGACTATCACTATTTCTTTATCATCTTAATGGTTACTACTTCAGGAACTGCCCTCAAATTGTTTCATCAGTGAAAATGCTCATTTGTTTCCTATTGCCATTGTGGCTTTTAACATCTTTTAAGATTTGGCTACTGCATGCTTCTGTATAGTCCATGTGCACTCACCAATTTTATCCTTGCACCTTCTACTCCAGCTATGGTGAATGATTTCTTTACTTATGTCCTCTTTGTATATCTGGATGATTCTTAAATGTTTAGGTCTCAGCCATGTTATTTCCATGAGGATACTGTCCCCTAATTGATATTTCCATTGTACTTAATATTGGCTTATTAGAACACTTATCACTTTAGTTTAATGTGTCTTCTTCAACAGACTGTAAGTATCAGAAACTCAGAAATATGATGGTTTTCTTATTTCTATATTTAAATTGTTAGCACCATGTCTGAACTTAAGAAGTGCTTCACAACTAAATTAAGACTCTCTTACTCCTAGTTTATTTACAAAATAGAAATTACCTTCAACTTCTCACTTTTCTAACTCCAATGTTAGATTACCTAACTTTGTGTGACCTAAAGATATGGTCATATGTAGTTACATATGGAACTACCTTCTTTTATGTTCCCCAGGGCCCATGTCCTAACTTTGTCAGGGACCAGCTTCATTTATTTTCCTTTGTCTTTCCTGTCACTTCTATCTTCCTCTACTGAAATCTTTGTTTTTCAACACATATGTACTCAAATATTTTCCCGTGATTCTGAAAGGAGAAAAAAAATAACAGCAACAACCAAACTCTAAAACCTTTATTTTAACTACCTCCTGGCTTGAAGCTAGCAGCCTCTATCAACTTTTAAGAGATGAAAGATATATACATATGTGAGTGAGTGAGTGAGTGTGTGTGTGTGTCTGTGTGTGTGTGTGTACATGCATTTCTTCCAAATTATAATCTACCATCTCATGAATCATGATACTTCTACATGTGATGTGATATAAATTTGATTCATTTTCTTTCACTTTTTTGATAGGTGCATTATAGTCATACATAATGATGGAATCTGTTACATATTTATGGATGTATACAATATAAGAATATTTAAGTTGGTTCTCATCCATGTTTCCCAGCTCTTAATCTTCATGCCTTTGTTACTTACTAAGTCAATAGTACAATAAGATCATCTTTGGTTAAATCCCATCACTTCTGTTCATTACCAAGTGACTAGAGCAATAAGCATATCTTCTGTTAATCTGGTTTTCTGTCCTTTGTTTAGAGCAATGAACATGAAAGTCTTTTGTTATGATGCTGGGGGAGTTTTAGGCCTCAGAAAGCAAAGATTTAGGTCTCAGGAAGCAAACTTTTTATCTTCTTTCTCCTTTTTCTCTCCAAGGCAAGCCAAAGAAACTAGAATTTCTTTTCACCCAAGGTGGCCAATAGAAACTAACTTTCCTTGCCTTTCTTAGAGGCAGCAATAAAGAAATTCTGTGACCTACAATGCTTGATAGATCAGAAGACTCACATTTTGGAAAGGGTCTTCCCCTACACTAGGGAGGAAGGAAAGCTATTCACAGGGTGCAAGAATAATCTGAACAGGGAGGCCTTGCTGGTTTTCCTATTCTGTCTTTTGCATTAGAGCATTCCTTCTTTGTCTAATCACATCCACACATTCCTATGTATCCTTCAATAATCATGCCTATGAAGTGTTCACAAAAAACCAAAAGAATGAGGGTTCAGAAAATTTCTCAATTCATTCATCTGCCAGGATGGTAGTGTACCCTAACTCCACAGGAATGCTGAGGCCTCTTCCAGACCTAGTACCATATATCTCTTCTTCTGGCTGTGTATTTGAATCCATTAAAATATCCTTTATGATAAACTGGTGAATGTTTCCCTGAGTTCTGTAAGGTGCTCTAGCAAATTCAGCTTAAAGAGGAAGCAAGGATAATCCCAACTTGTAGTCAGTTGGTCAAGTGTTCTGGAAGCCCAGACTTGCTCCTGGTGTCAGAAATGGAGGCAGTCTTGTGGACTGAGCCCTCAACCAGTGAGATCTGATGCTGTCTCCAGGTAAATAGCATTAAAACTGAAGTGGATTTGAGAACGTCCAGTTGATGTCCTCTTGCAGAACTGCCTGCTTGCTTGCTGATGGGGAGAAATCCTCATAATTTTCTGATCACAGAAGTGGCCTGTGTTGTGTGCATACCATACAAGAAAACAAATTTGAGTTTGTTTTCTCAACCTAGTATGTGATGCCTTAGAAGATATTAAGTGATATTATTTATTAAATATATTAGAAAGATTATACCATGCAGAGAATAGAGTATAAGAAGATAACAGATCATGTGTGAATGACAAAGGAGGCCAATGACAAAGCACAGACTGGAGGTGATGCTTACTAAGACCAGATGCTGCCAGTGAAGGTGCAGAGAAGCAGACATATCTGAGACATATATCAGAATAATAGCTAACATTTATTTAGCATTTACTATATGCAGCATATTGTTCTATGTACTTTTCACGTGTTAATGTTTTAAATTCTAACAACCTTATGACATTATAATTAGTTTGACTTCAGAAGTCCTGGCTCTTAACCATTATGAGATAGAACTCTTAGTGACAGAATGTTCATGGGAGGTGGGAGAATATGTGCAGGATTAAAAAGACATCATGAGTAGCTCAGATTTCAGGTTTATGTGAATGGACAGAAGGTGGTACAATTCAGTGAGCTTTAAGTACATTGCAGTAAGGCTAGGTTTACCGGAACAATGGATGAGTTTATTCTGAATTGGTAGAGCTGTACTTGCCTGTTAATATCCACACAGAGATCAAGTAATTCAGGAGTTTAAAGCTAAAGCCAGAGCTAGAGATATCAATTTGAGAGTCAGCAAATAAAAGATAAAACTGTGGTTATGAGGGGATGGGAGGGGACAGGGAGATGTAGGTCAAAGGTCACAGACAACAGGTAAGTAACATGAGAAAGTGTAGAGATCTAACATAATGAGGACTATAGTTAATACCGATTTTTAGGAAATTTTACTAAATGGGTATATTTCAGCTGCTCTTGCCACAAAAAAAGAAAAAAAAAAGGACCTACGAAAGGGTAACAATGTGAGATGATGGATATATTAAGTTCCTTAATTATAATACTATTGTATTATTTTTATGTATTTTATAACACCATGTTGTAACTGAAATATACATAAAAAATTTAAAAAAAAGATGAACCATGATCATGGATACACTTGTTCAATGAGAAAATATGAAGTGAAAATATAAGAAAGTGCAGAATATTAAGTCAGTCTTAAGAAAATGCAAATATTGAGGCTGGAGTGGTGGCTTCGTGGTTACAGTGCTTGCCCGGCATGCGCAGGTGCATGGGTTCAAACCCCAGCAACCCAAGTACACAACTAAGTGTCAGAGCAACTAAGGCCATGTGGAGAACTCAATGGGAATTGATTCTCTCTGTCTCTCTCTCTCTCACTGTCCTTCTCTCTTAAAAAAAAAAAGAAAGAAACAAAGAAAGAAAATGCAAATATTGAATTCAAGTAAAGAAGAAAAGGTTGATAATATTTAGAAAGGGTAAATAAGAAAAAATGATTCCATGAAAGCCAAGGGAAAAGATTATTTCAAGTAAAGAATGGTCAGTAATGTTAGTAATCAAGGTATATTTTTTTTAATCAGGCTAATTTTCAAGCTTACAAAAGTAGAATGACCTATAGTTTCAATGATTTTGAATGAAAACTTTTCTTTCATAAATGACTAAGAATAAAAAAACTCACCTTAAGGAATATTCTAAATTTTTCTAAATCACTTAACTCAAATATTTAAGATTAATATAAAAAACTTGATCATTAAAGAGCTTTCAAATTTCTAGGATTTAGTGCCAAAAGCATAAAATATTTAGTAATATATTTATATTATATGTAAATAGATAATACAATTATTCTTACCTATATAAAAAAAGATCTTTGGCAAGTCGCTTAGGTCCAATGATTTTGAAAATAATTTCATATGTTTCAAGTGCCTTCCGATGAACTCCACCTGGTAATGCTGGATGTAGACACTGAGCCAGGCGTTTGCCTATGGTCAGTTTTTTGGGTACTACTTGGTATTTTGCATTATTTTGTAAAACCTTAAAGAAAATATTTAAATGAAGATGAGAAAAAATATTTGAATTGATTTTTCAAGCATGTTATAAAAATTAACATTGTAGGTTTTCATTGTCACTTCAATCTACCAAAATACATAGGAATTTTAAAAATCTATTAATTTGCTTAAAAACACAGCCATCACATGTTAACAGAAACAACACTGTAAATGAAATAATACTTTCCAAAACAAATTATTGAGAAGAGAGGCTATGGTTTAGATTTTTGCAAATTGACATAAGAAAAGACAACTAGAATGTCATGTAAGCCTTCAGTCAATTTTTGGAAATATTGTTTGAAGTATATGAAGAAAACCTTACCTCACCATAGATATTTTGTTGAAAGGGGATAAACACCACTATAGCATGTCATATTATAGGGAGTAATTCTAATGCTTATAAGAAAACCTACCTGAGAGTGTAACTGCCCATTTGTTTTTACAAACTTAATTTCTCAATTGGATAAAACAAATTTTGCTTTACTTACTCAACCAATCTTTTCGACAGAGATAATGGTCAGAGAACGATTTCTATGTGAAAGTCCAAGATCAGTTATTTACATAACAAAAAATATTTTATAAATGTAGTGCCTCAGTAAGTCTAGAAGACAGTCATACTGATTAACACCATAAAACGATGACTCGGAATGAATATGGAATAATATGCTAGAACTGGAATTTAGAAGAAATATAAAATATCATTTATTTTCCAACAGAAAGGACTGAGCTTGAAATATATAAAGTGACTATCAAAGGCAGTATAAAAGCCAGCACTAACTTTCCAATTAATTAAATTTATACTGAAATATATAGATTATCTTCAATAAACATACATAAACCTTGCCTTATTCACCACTATTTTATGTAATTACATCTTATCAATAACTTGGGCATCTTACTTTGTGTTTTCTGGATATAATGAAGTCTATTTTCATGAATATTGATTAGCCTAATTATGTACTTAATTTCCATAATTTAATGAATTCCCTTTAAAAACAGATCCTAGTAAGTCTTTAAAAAGAATGGGGAAAGAGAAAGAAATTACCTACTTTTAAACAACTTGTATTTAATAGATGCGATTTGTTTTGGATATTGTAAAGAAATTAAGAAATGATAAATTAGATGTTAAAATATCAAAAAGTGCATCTAATTTTAAGCCAAATCCTTGGCACACTGAAAATGAAATCTTTTAAGATATCAAGATGATTATCTGTAGTGAGTATCACGTTGAAAACTATTGTCCTTGCTATGCATTTTAAGACAAAATTCTTTCCTAATTGTATGCAAAGTGGCTTGATGTTAAAATAGTTATTGTAAGAATGTACCTTTCCCATATGGCCCTTCTAATATTTAAAAGCATTCTTAGTTAATAACCACAACTATCCCAAAACTATGGGTTTGAGATATGAAAAATTTGATACAGGTTAAAAAACACCAACAGTCAAAATTAAAATCTAAGAGTTGATCAGTGATGCTACCATGATAAGTGTAGATTAAACCAGATATGTGAAGAAGGATCATTCAAAGCCAAGTTCCAAGGTCTGACTACATATAGAGTTGCCTTTGTAAAAAATACTGAATCATAGCTAAAGCTTGCTACTATATATGTATCACCTGGAAAGGTTACAACATTTACTGCTTTCTACTTGTAGTTTTGCATTTTGGTGCCAGGAACTCCAGAACCATATCTAGATGCTCATTTACAAAACTTACTAACCTTTATGGTTAGCATCTTTGCTTACGAGTCTTGTGTTTTCAGAAGTAGTAACAATGATAATAACTATATTTTTAAACAACGTTGTTTCTTTGAATAAGAACTTCAAACGTGTTAGAAACTACACAATTGCTAGAAGAAAAAATAGGATCAACACTCCATGACATCAGCGTAGGCACTGCCTTCCTTAAAAAGACTCCCATAGCACAAGAATTAAAGCCAATAATAAATGAGTGGGATACCATTAAACTGAAAAGTTTCTGCACAACTGAAGAATTAGTCAAGAGTGTCAAGAGAGAACCTACAGAATGGGGGAAAATCTTTGCCTGCTACACCTCTGACAAAGGGCTAATATCCAGAATATACAAAGGACTCAAAAAACTGAACACCAAAATCACAAATAATCCAATCAATAAATGGGCTAAGGAAGTAAACAGAAACTTCTCAATGGAGGAAGTCCAAAAAGCCCATAAATATATGAGAATATTCTACATCACTAGCAATCAGAAATGCAAATCAAAACTTCACTAAGATTCTAACTCACTCCAGTCAGAGTGTTAGGAATGAAGAATATGAACAATAACAGATGCTGGAGGGATTATGGGAAGAAAGGAACACTATCACATGTTGGTGGGACTGCAAGCTTGTTCAGCCACTCTGGAAAGCAGTGTGGAGACTCCTCAAAAAACTAGGATTGGAACCACTTTATGACTCAGTTTTCCTACTCCTGGGTATTTTCCCAAAAGAGCTAGAATTGGCATACTACAGAGACAGAGCTACACCAATGTTTATAGTAGGTCAATTTACTAGAGCTAAATTATGGAACCAACCCAGACGTCCCCCACTGGATGAGTAGATTAAAAAACTGTGAATAAAAAAAAATATATATACACATATACATACACATACACACACACACACACACAATGGAGTTCTACTCTGCTATTACAGAGAACAATATCATGGCATTTGCAGCCAAATGGATGGAGATGGAAAAAACTATGCTGAGTGAAATATCCCAAATTCAGAGACTTAAGGGCAGAATGTTTTCTCTAATATGTGGAAGCTAGATTAAAATCTAAGATAGATTGAAAGTTAGCTAAGCTCAAAATAAACGCAACATAGGTGAATTTTCACATAAGCAAGGGAAACCATAAATATGAGGCTGGGGGGAGAAGGGAGAGAGAGGGGACTTGGGGGGTTATCAATGCATCTGGAGGAGGGATTAGGGGGTTATCAATGTGGCTAGGAACCCTTGACTCCCATGAGAAGCCCAACTACACATAGGTGGGCAGAGAGGATCAGAGAATTCAAAAATTAATACACACATATAGACTTAGTTCTATCTATAACATGGGGGTAAAGCAAGGGAGACATGGGAACAGGAAGTGGTCGAAGCGGGGAGATCCTAAACTAGGATAGCCATTAACTTACTTTGTCAATATCCATATATGCATGAATATGTAACAACAAATCCCTCTAACATGTAAGACTATGTTGAACAAATTAAAAAAAAAAAAGAAGTATGCTTGACTATATAGGCATGGAATTCATGAAGTAAAATAGCACTATCAAAAGTTATCGAAGGTTTAGTTATGATTTCATATTCTTTAAGATTTAGAGAAACCCAATAAGATAAACACAGATTTCTGATTTTTTACTCTTTTTATGAAATGGACAGGATAAACATACCTTGTTAAGCTTTCCAAGTGCTGATATCAAATCTGCCCATTCACTTGAGTATTCGAAATTCTTCAGTGCTTTGTCAATTGCAGCTACATAGTTTCGGTATTTGGAGTCACTCAATAACTCCACCTCTTCTGTGTTCATCCTCCCACAGTGTCCCACTAGAGACAAGTTCCAAAGTCATGCAAAATCATTACCTACAAAAAAGTTTGCAGGAGAAACCAAGGTTACAAAGTAATTTACTGAAATGGGCACATATGGTCTTGCTACAAAGTTAATGGCTAATTGAAAATGTTTACATTAGAAGTGAAAATGCTGGTCAACTAGTCCACTGGGTGATACAAGTATTCAAAGAAGGCCTCGATGATAACTGCACGTGCATTCCTTCCTAATAATTGGAAAAATGCCTAAGAATTTAGGGATACAAAAAGAAATTTTCTGACACTTATTTCAATTTAGAAATCATATTATTTCTATCATATTTGTAAGTAGAACATTTCTTATACACATACCCTTCTACTTTGTTTTGATGTTAAAGTAATACTTGTTAGATTGGAAACATCAACAACGTGGGGGAAAAAGAAAAAAATGACGATTTTGAAGGTCATTTTATTCATCGGGCACCTAGGATGAATGAAGATCATTTTATTCATTGGGCACCTAGGATGAAGGAACATCAGCTGTTTGGAATTTGATTTTTCTTTGAATAAAACTGACAAGAATATGAGGTGGTTTAAAATATGTCCACAAATTATTTGGGTAATATTCCTTTAAACATTTTGTGACTCGATTTTAATGAAAAGAATATAGAAAAAGAAATAATGGGTAATAACCAATAGGCAATAGAGATACTTCACTTTAGTTTCTGTGTGTGTGTGTGTGTGTGTGTGTGTCAGGGGGCAGGGGGAAGGGGACAGAGAAAGAAACACACATATGGGATTGAATCCAGGGCCTACCCCAAACTAGGAACTGGGCTACATTTTCAGCCCTTCAGTTTCCTGTTTATGCTCTTTTAAATCATTAGTTTTAGGGAAAACCAGCTGTCTTATCATGAGGACACCTCAAGAAACTCTATGTAGTAGTCCCTGTGATGTGGAACCAAGGCTTTGTCACAGTCTATGTGAGTGAGCCATCTTAGAAGTAGGTACTCCAACCCCAGCCAAGCCTTGATTTGACTACACACCCAAAAGACACATTGAATGTCACTTAATAACAGACCCTCAAGTCAGAACTGCATAGCAAAATCTCTCATATTCATGACCAACAAAGTTTTCTGTTTTAGGCTACTGGGTTCAGGGGTAATAAGTAACATAGCAATAGATAATTAACGAGGCTTAACTTGAAAATTAATGTGGCTTCTCCTCCACCTTTTTTGTTTGTTTTTTTTTTTTCTTTTTTGTATCCAGACTTCTAATCACCTGCACCTTTCCGAATGGCTAGGTTTATGGATGTGCAGGAAGGCCTAAGAATGGGCCTTGGAGGATACCAACACAATTCAGTATGTTAAGAATAATTTTTTCAATGAACTGTTTAAGATAAGTGGATATCCCAAGCTAAAAAAGTTTAATTTGGTTCAACTGTACAAAAATTAACTTAAAGTATATCATGAATCTGAATGTACCAACTAGAGCTATAAAATTCCTAGAATATACAAGAGTAAATTTTCACAACCCCTTAGTAGTAGGCAAAGTCTTAGAAACAATAACAAAAACACAGCAACAAAAGAATAAAATGTGATTTAGACTTCATCAAAATTAGAACTTTTGGGCTGCAGAGGACCATCAAGAAAGTAAAAAGACAACTGAAAGGAGAATATATATCTCCAACATATCTGATTAAAGTTCTGGAACTAGATATATAAAGAACTTTCCACAAGTCAATACTAAAAGGACAAATAATTAAAAATTAGCAAAGGATATAAATAGATATTTCTACAAAGAAAATATACAAATGTTTAGTATGTATAAAAGTAACACTCATCATCAATCAGAGAAATGCCAATCAAGACTATGAGATAATTCACACCCACCAGGATGGCAATAACAATAATAGACAATAATGAGTGCTGATCAAGGTATGGAGAAACTGGATGACTCATACAGTTCTGGAGTGAACATTAATTGATGGAGCTACTTTGAAAAACAGTGTGATAGTTGTCAAAAGGTTAAACAGAAAATACCACAAGAATCAACAATTCCACTTCAAGCTATGGTAGAGACCCTCCCAAAAAATGAAATTCTATGTCTGTTTAAGAATCTTCATATGAATTCATAGAATTGTGATAGCCTAAAGGAGAAATAATCCAAATATCCATCAACTGATGCATGGTTAAATATTATTCAGTCATAAAAAGAAAAAAGTACTGAGACATGCTATACAACACAGAGACCTTGAAAACATCAAGCTAAGTGACAGAAGTCATTCAAAAAAGACAAAAGATTATGATTCCATTTACATGAATTGCCCAGGATAGTCAAGTCTGTAGAAACAGAAAGCAAATTAGTCATTGTTTATGGTAGTGGTGAGACAGGGAAAAGTGTAGTTGGGACTTTTGAGTCTGTGGTAGGCAGACTCCCCCAAAACATAAAATTATGGGGAACTCTCTAAATATTATAATAATACTAAAAAAAATTCCTCCCTTACAGGAGGCATCTTCTGAGATACCCCATTCAACATTTTAGGTTTCATCTGGTTAAGGGCTAAAGAATTTCTGTTTGCCATTTTCCCTGCCAGTGATGGAGTCCTGACAGAGATGTGAGAACTGTGCTCCTCATCTTTGTACTCTCCACATGTAATCAATTACAACCTCCTGAAGGTAAAATTGATTTTCTTGCTCCATAGGTTCAGGAGGGCAGTGTTATGCCTCATTCTAAAGGCTGCAGCATTTAATAAGTCCCGCTTCCTAAAAAAACCTCTTTAGTGTCTGAGCTTCATGGCCACACTTCATCTTGGTACCTCAGATGGGGCTATAGAGCTTTTCTGCCTCTCTTGTTTCTGGGGTCTAGCCTGTCTGGAAGGATGAAGGATGAAAGTTCCCCTTGGTGCACCACAGGTGACTTTATCCATAGGGGAAGCAGCTCATTTGGCTCCCTGGAGCAGCAGCCCCAAAGCACAACAAAACCCATGAAGTGTAGGAACCAGGAATAGGGAACTTAGAGCACTGTCTGAATGAACAGGTAAGGGCCCAGGTCCACTAATGATAGCTTAACTTACTTCCCCTTTGGTGCCTAAGCAAGTAGAAGAGAGGCTTGATCAACCTCTGAGGGTCCCTGAGTAATCTCTAGGAGGAATTGGAGCTGAAAAGGGCCTGGAGAGTCATGCGAGTAGTCTCTGTTCAGGGTCAGTAAGCAGAGGGGAAATCGTGACTCCTTTGTTTTTAGAATTTTAGAATTGGAGTGGTGTAAGAATTTCGCCTGACCAAAACTGAATGAAAGTATGTTAAAGTGTGCAAAACCAAGGCAGAATGGAAAGTAGGAGGCACAGAACGTAAACTCTTTCATTTTAATTATTTTTTTAAACTTACTTTTTTAGAGTACATGTTTAAAACATTAAGAAAGGTTTGAATGATGGCTATGAGATAAAGCTCACCCAGCAGAAGTTACCTGCTTCCTATGAATTAAAATAGCCAACATTTAGTATGAAATGGCTATCAGTAACAAGGGCTCTCAAAGCAAGGTAGACATCAGCGTTGAAAATCCCCAAACCAAAGGGGGGGATTAAACTCTTGAGTACACGTATAAATGACTATAAAGTTATCTGTGACACCACAGCTTGTGCCACAAAGTCCAAATGAGTCCTAACTTGTGGTTCCATGAGGTTTAAGTTATAAAAGTCTATGATAGGCTTTATTTTAATTTCTAAAAGGTTAAATCTAAGAGATTATAAAAAACATCTGTAGCAGTTATCTCCTACCAGTGCAGATCTAACACATATTAAGAGGCTACAAAATCTTTTTTCTGTTGTGTACACATCAACTGGCTTCTTAATAAAAGAGTATTCATATTTTAATAAACGGATCTAAATGCCTTTTGGCTCACACGACTTACATAAAACTTTTACAAAAAGGGCTACTCTAAATTGGTAAAAGTGCCTTTAAAATTACTAACTCACATACGGTCATATTACTAAAACTTTGTCCTTAAAGAAAAAAAAGTGTATATTTAAAAATAAGCCTCACTGACAAAACAGCAACAAGAGCTATATTCAAACATGAAGTGGACCACTATTATGGCCAGCCAATTAAATTGTTGGTTTCTACAAAATGTTTAAAAAGTAATCATTCTAGGATTTTTCCTTCTTTTTCTTTCTCTTCAGCAGGAAAACTATGTCTTAATTTTTGTGGATCACCTAAAGTTAACAGCTAAAGATGAATAAATTAGATTTAACATAAATAAGATTAATTTTTTAAAGAAAGATGGACAGTGAGAGAGAGAGAGAGAGAGAATGAGAATCAATTTTTATTGAGTTTTTCACAGGGCTTTTGTTGCTCTGACACTTAGGTGTGTATGTGGGTGATGGGGTTTGAACACGTGTACTTGCGCATGCTGGGCAACCACCATAACTGCTAAGCCACCACTTCAGCCCTAAATCAGATTAAAACCAAAATGTAAAAACTAAAGCTAAAAAATAAGAGCCAAAGATAGGTCAATATTTTGGTAATCCCCCTTTAAGGTCAGCCAGGGCTTAGGGAACAATGGGAATTCTCTAAGGATTTTGCTACTCTAGGTCACATGACTTCCCCACCAGGGTGGCCAAGAGACTCTAGAGAGCAGAAAAAGATCAGCCAGTGCCAGAGGGCCATAAAAAAAAAATGGGAGATGTCCTTGATGCTTCCTAGAGAACCCATATGTAGTCAGCAGGACCTTGACCTATCCTGGCAGATGGCACTGAGAGAGGAAAGCAAGGGGAGCTAAGAAGCTTCTCATGACACCCCCCCCTCAAAAAGGTTTCTGCTGACTCTTTAATAACAAATGGGAACAAGGTCAGTTTTGACCTGCTTGGTCTTGAACACCTGGCAGGAGAGTGTAACCAAGGCACAGCCACACATAGGCATTTAAAGTAAAAGACAGTGGCACTTCAGTGTATCTTAAGATGTACACATGTGCTAGCCCTACCAAAGGCTAGGTAAAGCTGAAAGCTATAAAGAAAAGGTTCTTAGACAGGAGTGCCTAATGGCTATCACAGAAAACTGTCAGACCCACAATCTTTTCCTGAATTAATTTTGCAACTTTTAAAAACAAAATCTTCCTAACCTATATAGGTGGGCTTGATCTGTTTGTGTTTATGCTGGTATGATAATCTAGCCCCAATATTGTCCCTATATCTTAATAATAGCTTGAGGAACACCTGTAGCTTTATTAAAAAAAAAAAAAAAAAAAAAACAGGGGCTGGAGCAGTGGCTCAGCAGTTTCGACGCTTGCCTGGCAAGCACGAGGACCCAGGTTCAAACCCCAGCACCACGTACACAACTAATTGTTGGAGCAACTAAAGCCATGTAGAAAACTAAATAAAGTCGTTTCTCTCTTTCTCTGTCTCTCTCACTATTCCTCTCTCTTTAAAAACACAAAACAAAACAAAACTAAATATTGTGCACGTTTCTAACAACTGTGCTAATGTTTTTAAAACTTTAGCTGGCTTACACTCACGATGGGAGTTGGATCCATTCAAAACTTTAATGAGTTACCATCTTTATGGTTTTTCAGAGACTAGCCAATAGTAGTGTCTTTGTGCTAATCATTTACAAAAACTAATGCTTTTTTCTGTCTTATTTATTGCTGTCTTAGCATGATCCTTGCCCTATGTACACCTCATCCACTCACCCACCATCTATTGCCACGGACCTCTGGACTGCCCTAATACTAAATGCTCTAACTCTCCACACTGCACCTCATGGAGAAAATGGAGAACACCCTCTCTCATCAAGAAGCAGCCAGAATGAGTCCAATACCTTAAAGAATTTAGGACCCAAAGTCCTTGAAGGGGCAATGTTAAAGGACAGACAGAGGCGAATGATGTGCCACAGAAAGGTTGCCAATATACACTCTTTTAAACTAGGAGATTTAGTCTGGGTTAAGGAATGGAATGTATAGGCCTTAAAACCTCTTTGGATAGACCCTTTCATTGTCATTTTGTCCACTTCTACTGCAGTAAAGGTTGCAGAAACAGGCCCCTGGATTCATTATACCAGGCCCAAGCCAGCAGTTGCCAACCGGGAAAGTATTCTAGAACCTGCTGAACCACTTAAGCTGACTATCCAAAAGAAGGAGACACCAGACAAGCTTGAGGATCAGCAGGACAACATTTAGCTCTGCCCTGGGTACTCCGGAAGCTGATCAGACTAAGCACCACTGAGCTTGAGGAAAAGGCAGCCCTACTTCAGTCACCCTGAGACTGCCTGATCTAAGTGCACGATTAACTTCCCAGCAGTTACTTTGCCCTCTAACATAGTTTTTATACTGAAACATGGTGTCATTCTTTCCTACTAACTGGATATATAGTCTTTTTCTTGATTTTTGCTACAGGACTGGTAACAGTGACCACTGAGGACTAGACTCTTGGTAAGAAAATTTTATCTGGACTTTTTTATATTACTTATATAAGAATTATACAATTTGGTGTTACTAAGTTGACATAGCTTAAACTATCATGGCAAAACTGTTAATGTATTGCTAAATGTGATTTTCAATAATTAACATATACAATTGCTTGTCATTAGGACTAAATCTTAGTTATTATCCACCATGTACTCCATGTGCTGGACTGATCTATTATGGAGGCCGTGTAGTTAATAAAATGTTTATGGGTCCTATCCCATGAAGAAATGTTATAATTTTATGATCACTTGTACTCGGAAAAGTTCAGAATTCATATGGCTCAAGTTAGCAAGGAAGTTTGTCCAGGGCAAACTGGCAGGCAAGCATCAGAGGAGCTTGTTACTGCTTGCTATTAGATCCTGTGCCCCAAGAAGAGTTGAAGGATTTCGGTAATAATAAAAGAATATGAGAGTTCATTGACAATCCTCCAGAGCTAATCACTCCAGGCCCCATTACTATAAGCCCTAGACCAACTGCTAAACTATATGAGAATTTAAGCCCTAATCTTGGCCTCCTCTTTCTAGAGAAAATCTCTTTTTGGATTTGGCTGAAAGAACAGCTAAAAGTCTTGGAGTAATTAACTGCTGGATTTGTGGAGGAGCCCTCATGAATGTGGAATGGCCTTGGATAGGAATGAGCCTAGCTGCATATTCCTTACTGCAATGGAATCAGACCCATATTGATTCAGAGGGTGAAAGACCCCAGAGCTGGATTCTCACTTCAGAAGTCCATGGAAAGAAATGTATAGACAGATATGGGTCCCAGCATAAACAAGATGTTGGAGAGACCCCTTATAAAAGAATACCATGGAGTTCTTCTCCACAATTAGAAACAATGAAATTGCAGCCTTTGAAGGTAAATGGATGTTGATGGAAGAAATCATGCTGAGTGAAGTTAGCCTAACCCAGGGAGTCAAGGGTCAAATGTCTTCACTTATCTGTAGAGGCTGGAGCTAGACCCAGGCCTGTGTGAAAGGTAGTCAATCTCATGTATTAGACCTAGACCCAGCAAAGGCATAGTAACACATAATCTAGGGCATTCATAGATATGTATTGGGAAGGAAGGGGGAGGGGACTGGTCAGAGAGGGGAGGGGAAGAAGGAGGGAGTATAGAGAGGGATCTAGGATAATTCTGATTTAAAAATATATACATACCATATAGTTTTTTTTTTTTGTTTTTAAAGAATACTACTTTGGAACACCACCTGGTGAGCTAACAGACCTACTTGGTTTGGGACAAATAATCCATATAGACTAGGAATAGATGTGCTTAGATGTATATTGCCTGGGGGGGAACACAAACTCTTTTAAACTTCACTAGCCCAGGTGTTACACAGATCAGTTCTGGATCAGTTCTTTCTGGGACATCCCTAGATCCATAAATTTTGAGATGATCCACCCTCATCTGATTGGGAAGCACCACACGGCTTATTTTGGATCTGTAAAAAAGTGTGTACACCCACATCCCAGCAAATTAGAGGGGAATTCATGCTATTGGTTTTTTAGACCTTGAATTTTCCTACTGCCAAATCAGACTGGTCCTGCCACCTGTGCACAGTATGGTATGTGGGAAAAGGTACACTCATACACTGATTGTGGGACTGCAAATTAGTGTAACCACCCTGGAAAGCAGAATAGAGATTCTTCAAAAGACTAGGAATAGAAGCATCACCACATGACCCAGCTATCCCACTCCTTGGTATTTATCCAAAAGAACTAAAATCAGCATACCATGTGATAAAGGAACATGAATGATTATAGCAGTGCAATTCACAATATCCAAGTTATGAAACCAGTCCAGGTGTTTATCAACAGATAAATGGATAAAGAAAATGTGATATATATTCAGAACAGAGTTTTACTCATCCATAAAGAAGAATGAAATCATGACATATGCTGGTAAATGAATGAACCGGAGGAACACCATGCTAAGTGAAATAATCCTGACTCAAAGTCTAGGGTCAAATGTTTTCTCTCATATGTGAAACCTAGAGCAAAATTAAGGAGGGGAATATAGAGGGGCTGGATCCCATGAAAACAGTAGGGAGATCAGAGAGAGTGGAGGAAGGGAAATGAGGGGCAGGGAAGAGGGTTGGAAAAAGAAAGGATGGTAAAATAAAACTGACCAAATTATTACATGTACATACATGAATATACCACAATGAATTTCACTTTTATGTGTATCTATAAAGCACCCATTAAAAAAAAAAGATCACTAGAATACAGGGAGGAAACAGGAGAAGGTAGGAGGAAAGAGAAAAAAAGAAGTATTAGGGACTGAAGTGGAGCAAATTATATTCATGAATGTATGAATAAATGAAACAAACTCCACTATTATGTGTAACTATAATGCATCAATAAAACGTTTTAAAATTCTGTGATTTTTGTACACATAATATGAAAAAAGTGATTTAGAAAATACAAAACTGAGTGTATAAATTCACCTATAATGATCCATTAATGGGTAGCTGGGATTCTACTTTAAGCATCAAATGGTAAATAGGTATGTAACACGTGCCCATGAGTTAGAAATTATCATCCTGCCCACAAAGCACACTAGCTTTATAAAATTGCCTGTACAATACTCAAGATGATGCTAATAATTAGACTGAAGTTGACTTAATAAATATTCTGTCAGGTAGCATGCTAAAACTCTTCCATGTAAATAATTTTATGTAATGTTCACAACAAATCCATGAGGGGCACACACTTACAGATTCATGTATATATGAGGAAATTAGTGTCTGAGTTTCCTCAGAGAGTTGGAAGAGCCAGGAAGATATCTGGCAGGCTGACTCCTGACACTATCCCTGAACTACTTTTCCCACAGCTCTCAATTGTTTCTCCTGGCATGTCCTACCTCTCTTTGTTTATTCATTTTATAAAAGCCTGCTTTAGTTACATGTATTTTATCTTTTAGTCATTGTACTATCTTTTCCTCCTGAACTTATCTAAAAAAAAAAAAGTACTGAATTTTATGTAAGTGCATACCTTTTTATTCTTCTTCTTAAGTCCTTGATTTAATCACAGGGACCATATCCACCTTCAAATAACCCCAAATAGCTGACTGCTCAGTATTGATAGTGCTTAGGTCAAACTAAAATCTAAGGTAAAATGATGATAAATTAAGATATGGAAGTGTGTTTTTTTAAAGTTCTCTGTAAAACATTGATTATAATTCAAGGGAAGGGGAAATATACACAGTATTTATTTATTTTTTTTAATTTTTTTATTTTTGAGCAACCTTGCAAGATTTTAACAAAACAATATAAAATGTGTATAAGATGTGTATATATTCTGGTCATTGCAACTGTCCCCAGGAGTGCCCAGTATTTAAAAAGTAAAAATATGCTCCCAAATGAAATGAAATCCAAGAGATCCTGCAGGTTAGGATGTACATCCAAAAACAGCATTATAGGTGTGATGGTTCCCAAATTTAGGATGCCCAGGACAGACATGAGATTCCTGATAGATTAAAGTATGCTTCAGTTTACAGATCTATTATTAAGTGTTTAGATTAAAGTATGCTTCAGTTTACAGATCTATTATTAAGTGTTAGGTGGCAGTTAGACATGAGCAGTGGGTCAGGAGTTTAAGAAAACACTTAGTACAGAACAAATTGGTTAATCAACAGTTCTTCCTCAGTGGTATCCAAGGTCTGCCATATCAAGACCCTTACCTTATTTCACCACTATAAACCATTCCTCTTAAAACAGGAGGAAGATAGATAAATTTAGGGGGTAAAAACCAAAAGGCAAGGCTATGTTTGCTCAAAAGGGTCTAATCACCAAGACTGTTTAAACAAGATCCTACACAAACAATACATAGCAGAGATTTCCAGACCTATGAAAACAGGATGATTAAGACTATAGCCCAACAACCACAAATTCTATAAAACCAATTCCAATTAGGATCTTTCAGCTAAGCCAAGATGACCAAGAGTTGCTCTTAGGTTGTTAGTCAATATAGTTTGTCAATCCAGATCTAAGAGGTGATGCTTGGGCAATCTCCCTCCTAGCCCAATAAACCTAGGACACAAAGAAGTGAGTTATTGTTTCCCTCTCAGAGAGGATCCAGTCTCCCTGTAAAGTGCTTCCCTCCACATCTTTCTCTTCCAATAAACGTTTCTATGCTTTTACTAAGTCTTGTATCTTACTTGAAATCCTCTAATGTGAAGACACAAGAGCTGAAAACACAACACATCTTCAAGAAGTTCTTATTTAAGATATGATCTTATCTCAGTTATCCTTGAGCAGCCAATGGATGTTTTATAGGACCTAATAAGAGTTTTTCTCCCTCCTCTCAAAGATATATAATTCATGAGGGTTGAGCATTAGGAAGGGACAAAATAGTTTGAAAATGATTTTTTCACAGAAGTTTCCCAAATTTTGATGAAACCTGAAAACATTAGAAATAGTTCAATTACAAATGTGGCTTAATCTATTATATCATTGCACTAATTATAGCTACAGAAAGTAGTGATGTGGATAATGTAAAACAAAATCCCAGACAACTAAAATTTGGCTTAGGGATGTATCATGCTTTTTACAAATACATCTTTCTGATACTTAGTATTTACTAGTATATGTTTGATTTCTTGTATATACATTGGGTAGAAGGAAATGAAACAGAAACTTTTTAGTTGGCAAGGGAAAGTTAGCCTGAGAATAAATATCAGAATAATATAAAGAAAATCTAAATTATCTAATTGACTATATTTTTTTAATTATGAGGAAGAAACATGGCTTTTTTAACTCCATGACAGAAGACAAAACATGAGAATGAAAATAACAAAGAAAAAATGAATGCATGGCTATTCAGAAGGATTAGAGAGATAAAATGCAAGATGAGATGAGGGACAACTCTAAGCATTCCTACCATGTATTTTTTTCTAGTATATTTAAAACATATTTCAGAGAGTAATTTTTCAAAATAAATATGCTTATTTATAGCTAGTCTTGTTATTCATGAACAATTATTTTGCTTAAACTTCAATGAAATAGTCTAAAACATTCTAGAAATAAAGTGAAAGAATCTTTACAATGTAATCAAATCCACCATATTAAGTTAATCAAACCATTATTTGCAGGAAAATGACACTTTTTAGAAATTAGTAATTCAACAATAGTGTTCTTGGCATTTGAAAATAAAGGCTATATTATTAACTTTAAAAATATAACATGAAAAATGCTGTTCTTTATATACTATCCAAATGGTACAATCTTTTCTGCGCTTCCCAATGTATTTAAGTTTGAGTATCTGGTAACTTTTTTGTGTATGTGGTACTGGGAATTGAAACCAGAGCCCAACATATGCTAGGCAAGTGTTTTACTTCTAAGCTACATCCCAGTTTAACTGAGAATCTGTAAACAAATTTTCATTACATATAACCCATGGGAGGAGAAATAACTGTTTCCAATTTAAAAAAAAAAAAGCTGTATGTAGTTTTAAGGCTGATTTTCCTCTTTTTTTTAAGGGGGGGGGGCTCAGGCTCCATTGGGCCCCCCTCCACAGGTTTCTCCCCAACAAACCTGTGTTACTGTGAGCCACTCTCCTTTCTTTACATCTTCTATTTGCAAAACCTGGGACCAATGTTCCAAGGTTCCCATCACATGTGGCCTCTTCAAGCTTTCCCTGGACCTCCACCTGGTTTGTCTCTTTCTACCACCTCTCCCTCCAATGGCTCCAGTAAGGACCATTTACATTGCTGGACATCACATTCAGCACCAACCATTGCCTATTGTGTGCGTGACCCCCTTCTGATTCTTTTGGATTCACTGGAATCCCTGCCATCATTTCTCTTTCTAGGGATACTGTTCCTCCCCAAAATTTCCAGCACTAGGTAAAAGAAACCCCCAACCAACGCTTGGTGATTAAGTACTTGCATTCTTTGGGGACATACAAGATTGCCTGCCTTTCTATTGGTCATTCCAGGAACAACTCCAAAGAAATATAACTCTTGTGGGGACACTCCATGATTTTGGTCTTTCTCTCCACAAGAGTCCTTGGGGGCATTCATTCCTCAATCCATTTCATCCAACATGGACCAGATCCCTCAAAAGCTTCCATGACACACCCTCTTGGGGTGCTTTCCCCAAACATACCAGTTCCTCTGTCCCATACAAATTGGACAATAACAATCACTAGTCCAAAAATGGCACATATGACTTTCAAATTCACAAAGATATTAAACTCTCCACTGCAATGTCAAATGGTCTGAGGTTACCATGTCCAAACTATTCAACTTCTCCTATTCTTCTCAATGAAAAAAACTCCTCAAGGTATTCCTCTCTTGGGACCCTCCCTCTCTGGGAAGTCTGCTTTCTCTCCAACACTCTAACTCCTTTTACTTTGCTCTGTCTGATCCTGTGTCCATGGATTTCATTCCTTGAATTTGCAAGACAGAACCCACCCAGCCAAGGTCTGTGTTATATTTATGGGGATTCACCCGTGATCTTTTGAAGAGTGAGTGAAATAGACAATTACTTTATCAATCTCAGACCTATAGGGTGCAACAAAGATGGTGCTGAGGAGCCCAGGGGAGGGCGGACCAACCTTGTGAGCGCAACCTTGTGAGGCCTAAGCCAATCAAAGAACAGGCCAAATCACACCACCAGATTGACAGGCCTTTTGGTCCCATAAAAAATATAAAAACAAGTTGACCTTTACTGTTCTAGGCTTCACACACTTCCTCTTTTCGCTGGGTTTCTATATAAGCTTGAGTGTGACTGCTAATAAGCTTGAGAGTTCCTGCTTGACCTGACTCCCTGCGGTGTCTGATTGTCTTAGGGACTGGCTGGGGAAGGGGCACCAGGCAACTTGGTGCACTCACATTTCCTGCAGGGAGGGGTCCCTCATCGTTCCCTGCTAGCAAGGGGCTGAGTCTTACATCAACCCAACACAGACCCTGTCTCACTGAATCTCAGTTTCACCAGTTTATGCTTTATCAGAATACTGGGAAAGATGATCTTATTCTCTTAAGAAAACTAGTGAATCCCTAAATTTCTAACCCTGCCAGTTTCCCTAGGAAAAATCCCTATGGCTCTAATTTTAATTGCTCTAAGACATTTTAACAAACCCCCACCCTTAACTTGCTAAATTATGAGACCTCCAATTTTAGCCTGTTTCAATGGGGGCGTTATCCTTGGTTCTATAGACTTAAATGAGCAATTGCCCAAACTAGTTTGAGACCAGAGGGGAAAAAACAAAACAAAAAACAAGTAACTTTAAAATCCAAACCCCTATGGCACTTTCCCATACTCTGGAAGCAAACTACTCCAGATCCCAAACCTTGTGAGATGCTTAAGAGGCCTACATTCCTCTACTTTGGGAATAATACAGCAGAGACTCAGCTTCAGGAAGCTGACAGGGCAGGCCCAGTAGTATCAGGAGACACTAATTTCTGTATAGTTTTCTCTTCAGGTGGACACAGAGAAGGAAAATGGGATTAATCTTCATGTATGTTTGTTTAAAGATATCTGATTAATTTACAAAGTTAAAACACTAAAACAGCAACCACTAACTACAAATAGATTATTTATAGGCAAGGTATCCAGTAATTATTTCTGACATAAATGAGCCACCCTGCCATTTGAAAGCCTGGCTTATGTCTGTTTGCTTAGACTAAATCTATTTCTGATCATGAACCCTGCTTCCTAAATGTATAAGAGACTTAAGACTACTTTGATTTTTGCTAACCCATGTGGACCTGTGATGATTATTACCATTTACTTTAAAAGTTAACCACATTTAATATAGGAACATCTATGTAATTTTGACTCTAACCATTACTGGCTTTTCTGTATATTAGATTATTAATATTTTTCAAGTATAAAAGCCTTTTAAAATGTAAAGCTTAAGAGAACATTTTAGTAAGTTGGTGTTTTTCAAACTAGAATTATTTGCAGCAATAGTTTCCTTCAGATTTATATATAAATAACCAATTTGGCTGGTATTTATGTCATTTAATGTTTTGCAACCAGATAAAGGTAACATATTATCAAGTTATATTTAAAATTTTGTGTTACTTTTTACACAGGGATAGATGTTTTTGTTCTTGTTAATTTCATTTTGTATTTTCCTTGTAAAACTCCATAACTGCTGCTGTTAATGTTTTACAGAAGCACTACTTCTAACAGAAAAACCTGATTTAAGACACATTTAAGACACAGGGCAGAAAGATATAGTACAAACTTCAAGTACTGTTACTGACCCTAATTAAACAAAAGAAGTAACACAAAACTTACAAATTAAAATTAAAGCCCAGTATTCTCACTTTAAGACCAGTGAAACTGGCCTGCTAGATGTTTAATAACGAAACCAGGAGACTAAAGGAAGTGAAAGGGTTAAGGAAAAATTCAATATTTGGCCCTTGCTCTATTTGGTTAGCCAAAACTCAGGGGACAATGGCTTCTCTAAGCCAACCAGAGCACATTCCACAAAGAGGAGGGTCACTGAAAAGGGAACTACCCCTGATGCTTCCAAGGGAAGCCACACCTCCTCAGGAAGACCCTGACTCTTCCTGGCAGATGGTAACAACTGGTAGAAAAACTCAAAAGGCTTCTAAAAAAGACCTTGACAAATCTCAGCTGATGCTTAGCAGTAGGCAGAAATAAGATCAGTTTTGATCAACTTGGTCTTAAACACCTGACAGGAGAGTATAATCAAAACAGCCATATGTGGACATTAATAAAAAAGAAATGATTCTTTTAATGTAACTCAAAATGTGCACTGTCAGTCTTTCCACAATAAAACTGGGAGATTATAAAGAAAGGCATACAGAAGACACTATCAGAGTCACACGTTTGTTCTAAACTCAATCTGTTTTTCACTGGTATGATTGTTTAGGTCTAATATTTACCCCTCAGATCAATCTAAAAGATGCAATGAGACATATGAAAGTCCTGATTTTACCAATATAGTCCTAAGTGACAAGCTAAAGGATCCTACACTAACACAGAGGTAATGCCAATAACAAGCTATATTACAGAAATCAGATGGTATTCTCCAACTCAAGAGGACACTTGTACATGTGTTTAATTAAATGTTTTTCACTAATATTTCTAAAAACCTGAATGTCCTCCACTCACAAATGACATGTCAGACCATACCCTAAGTTCAAGCTCCACTAGACCCCTTCTACAGGTTTCGCCCCAATAAACTTGTGTTACTGTTAAAACACTGATCAAACACTATCAAAACACTGATATGAACTGCTATTATACCTCTTTTAAATCTCCATTTCACACTCCTTTTGCTTTGTTAAGATACCACATGAATATAAGAAATATAACCCATAAATACTATTACTGTTGTCTGGATTTCCTTTTTAAAAAATGTACTTCATTACTGTGGACAGCACCATTATCTCCAAATTACACACGTTTGTATTAGTGTGAATGGTAACACTTACTTCTGGAACTATTTCAACAGAGTGCACAATGGCCAATCTTTCAGAATGGTCCATGGCTCCTACATGTGTTACACCTAAATTATATTGATGGTCTCCTATTTTCACTACCTTTACCTTCTCTAAGAGCCTATTAACTTTACATGGTAAAAACAGTCTGAGTTTCATTGCTGGAAGCTCAGAATTATAAAGTTGATAATCCATGAAAAATATTTTAGCCTGGTGTTTCTAGCACATACAAAAATACTCTTATCATTGCTCCAAGTATGGCATTCAATTCCTCAGTAATGAAATCCAAACTCTTACTCATATGACTAAAGTCTTTTCATAAACTGGACCTGTATGTCCAATCCTACCCTTCACAGTTCTGTCCTAAGCAAAACCTAAGCAACTGTCCACTGTTCAAGACTTGCTTTACCCAATCTCTGTGCCTTTAACATATGCTGTTCCTTTTCTGGATATGATCTCTAGCTCTTTGCATCACATTAAGTTTTTCTATTAAATGATACACAAAATGCTATGCCCTTGCCTGATACCATGTGATTCAATCCCTTGACTTGGTTCATTCTTTAATTGGTTCATTTTTCAATATTTAGAAACATGGTTTTGGTTACAGTGTATGATGTAAAAATGCTCATATGCTTCATATTTCTAAAAGTTTAAAGTCATTTTTAAAAAATTTAAAACAATATGCTGGGCACAACAGACCATGTCTGTGATACCAGCAACTGGGGAGTCTGGGCCAGGAGAATCATGAGTTTGAGGCCAGTCCCTGCAATTTAGTGAGACCGGTAGGTTCAGTCCCCAGTACCAAAACCAAAATAACCTCAAATTTACCATCTTAACCATTGAGTATACAGTCTAGTAGTGTTAAGTATATTCACATTATTATGCAACCAATCTCCATAACTTTTTTTTTAAAGAAAGAGTAATTTTATGTTTTCAACAGTTTTGTTTTCCCAACACTTAGTTGTGTGTGTAGTGTTGGGATTCTAACCCGAGTTCTTGTGCATGCCAAGCAAATGCTGTACCACTGAGACCATTCCAGCCCCTCCACATATTCTTGTAAAACTGAAACCCTCTACTGATTAAACAATTCCATTTTGCCCTCCCCCAGATTCAGGCAATCATCATTCAACTTTCTGTATATATGAATTTGACTACTTTAGATACCTCAAATAAGTGGAACTATACAGTATTTGTCTTTTTATTATGACTGTCTTATCTCATTTACCATTACATCAAGATTCATTTATGTTGTAGCATGTGTCAGAATTTCCTTCCTTTTTGAACTTGAAAAATATTTCACTATAGTGCATATTGTATTTTGCTTATCCATTTATCCATCAATGCACATTAGATTGTTTTCACCTCTTGATTATTGTGAATATTGCTGCTATGAACATGGGTGTACAAATATCTCAAGATTCTGCTTTCAGTTCTTTTGGATATATATTCAGATGGGGGACTGTTTGATCACAGGGTTAATTTTATTTTTTAATTTTTTGAGGAACTGCCATGTTTTCGTATATATACTGGCTACACCATTTTACATTCTTATTAATAGTACATAGACAGCTTTCTAATTTCTCTTCGTACTTGCCAATGTTTGTTTTTTGTTTTGTTTTGCTTTTATAGTAGCCCTGATAATGTGTAATGTGAGGTATCTGTGGTTTGCTTTGTGATACTATTTCACATTTTTTCCCCTAGTAGTGGGAACTGAACTTAGTCAGGGTACTGTATCACTGAGCTACATCCCCTAACCCTTATTTTTTGAGGTGGGGTCCCCCTAAGTTGCAGAGGCTGGCCTTGAACTTGTGATCCTCCTGCTTTAGCCTCCTGAGACACTGGGATTTGGGGTGTATGGTATCATGACCAGGGATTTTGAGTATTTAATTTGTTTACTAGCCATTTATCATCTTAGGAAAAACATCTATTCAAGTCCTTGGCCTATTTTTAAATTAGGTTTTATTGTTATTATTGAGTTATAGGAGTTCTTTATGTACTCTGGATATTTGCCTCAGATAGGATTTGTGAATGTTTTTTTCCTGTTTCATAAGTTGTTCTGTCAATGTTATATCCTTTCATGCACAGAAATTGTTTGCTATGTTTTTATTTATTTTTCTTTTTTTGGTCATATCCAAGAAATCATCACCAAGCTCAATGTCATAAAAGGGTTTTTCTATAATTTTTATAGCTAATTTTTTTGTATATGGTATAAAGTAAGAGTCCAACTTCAATCTTTTTCATGTGGATATCCAGTTTTCCCAGTGCTATTTGTTGAAGAGGCTATTCTTTCCTTGTTGGGTGAACAGGCACCCTTGTGGAAGACCTTTTGATTATACAATGTAGTGGTTTATTTGGGAGCTCTCTACTCTATTCCATCAATCTACCACACTGTTTAGATTACTGTAATATGTTTTAAAGTCATTTATTGGCAGCCCATCTTTATTCCTTCTGTCTAAATCCCAACTTACCTGGCTAGTACCTCCTATTCATTCATTTTATCTACTTAGAAAAATCTTTCCTGATCATTCCGTCATTCTCCAACATTCACATATACAACTCCCTCCTGTGAATGCCCATTACATTCTATACTTCCTCTGTCATAGCAGTTACATTATTTTATTGTAATTTGATTGTGACCCCCAGGGTCACAATTCCTATGACAGAAAGCTTCATCTATCATTTAAGTTTTCTCATCCCCAGAATCTTGAAAAGTGCTTGACCCATAATGAATAATCAATAAACATAAAAATTGAGTAACGATATGCTCAGCAGGTAAAAAGAATGAAAACATTCTATGCATTGATTTAGAAAATGTTGAAGACACAGAAACTAAAAAAGCACAATGCAAGAAAGTGTTTATAATATGCTATCATTTATACAAAAAGGGGGAGTATGTCAATTTGCATATGCATGATAAATCTCTAAAAAAATACACAAGAAAATAATGAAATTCATTATCTTCTGAAGGACAGGTGGTAGCTGGGTATATGAAGGAAAGAAAGAAGCCTTTTTGCAATATACTTTTTATACCTTAAGACAATAAGCTTAAAATTTAAATAAGTAAATGACTGATATCCCTACAGAACATCAAATAGCAGCTGTGTAATTTATGATGTTTCCTCCATCTCATAGTAACTGAAAATTAAAATCAATATCTTAAGTGCTGCATCTGAACTCAGAGTCATCCCCTCTCCCAAGAAGCATGGAGACTAGGTTAGTGGAAGCTTGAGCCCTTATAACATAGAAGTTAGTTTGCCCCAGAGTGAGTGATGCAAGAGACATCAAGGTGGAAGCTGCAAGGTCTTTTATGTTCATTTCTGTAGTATTCTGTTTATTCAGACAGGTGAGCAGTAATTCTGTGTGGGAAAGATCTGCAGAAGGCTGTAATATAAGGAAATGAGGATCATTGGAAGCCAGTGTATGAATGTTACTAAATAATAAGCAGTACATATTTATCAATATGCAGTATCTATACTATTCATTGAAGTTTTGAAAAGAATATTCAAAGATATTGAACTGAGACTTCCCACGAATGCAAGAACTAACTTGCCAAACGTGAGTTAGCTGCTTTGGAAGTGAGTTCTCCAACACTAAACAAACCTTCAGATGCCCACAGCTCTGGCCAATGTCAACTGTAACTTCATAAGAAACTCAAGCCAGAAGTTCACAGCCCAATAACCCTCATCCCTTCTGACAAACTGTGAAACAGTTGTCTTAAATAGCTATAATTTGAGGTAATCTGTCACACAGCAATACATAAAAAAGTTTCTCAAGTAATACTTTCCTTTTAAAAACCTCTGTAACTTAAAAGATCTTGTATAAATGGTCGTTATCAGAGTTCATAAAATTAAAAGTAACAAGTTACAGAACCAGGTAGGCCTGGAGCATAGTGCTTTAAAGATAGCCTTTCAGTAAAATGTCAGATGCCATAAAAATAATTATGTTGTTAGAACCCCTCTTTCAGGGCTGGGGCGGTGGCTTGGTGGTTACAGCGCTTGCCCAGCATGCGCAAGAACTTGGGTTCAAACCCCAGCACCCACATACACAACTAAGTGTCACAGCAACGAAAGCCATGTGAAAGACTAGATAAAAATTGATTCTCTGTCTCTGTCTCTCTCTCTCTCTCTCTCTCTCTGTCCTTTTCTCTTAAAAAACAAAAACAAAAAAACCCTCTTTCAGGCTCAAAGGTGAACTCCTAAATGATGGTAACACTGTATATAATATGATATAATTTAAAAATATATTTCTTACAAAATGACCAGAGACTAGCTTTAAAGAAAGTACTCTATTTTTCTTTTTTTTTTTTTTTTATAGAAAGAGAAAAACTCTCCAGGAAATTTTAAAATTGAAGTCAGAAAAGCCACTGTGCCAGTTATAACATAAAAAGAAATGCAAAAAGCATAATCAGTGTCTGGGATAGCATTTGTGATATATAAAAATTTCTTAAAATTGCATGAGAATAACATATTCTAAGGGTTTCAGATAGTTGATATTTTACATCCTGTCATAATCAAAAGCCACTGAAAAATGTAGGACCATTTTACCTGTTTAATTCAAAGGACTAAGACTTCAGTGCTTTTATACATTTTCTCATTAGTTATCGCTCCTCAATAATGACAATTTATCTGCACTGCTTCTATACTTCCACTTTATTTTATAGTAAACAAAAAAGAAACTATTTGGTTGGGTGAAGTCTTTATTATGAAATAAACAGTATGCATTCAAACGGCTCTTTTCTAACTTCCAGGTTGAAGCTACATCCCAGAACCTCAGATCAACAGCAATCTAAGTTCAGGTTGAGTAGCAAATCATATGTGTGCATGATAAACTTATTATCACCACTCAGTTTTTTAACAGTAACAGCAAACTAAATAGTCTATTTAACTGAGCTCTTTGTTTATAACTCAAAACAGGAAACTTTAGGCTCAAAATCTATATATGTGCCTGTAAATAATCATAGTAACTTGAAATACAAGATATATTATACAATGGAAGTGCATGAAATTTATTTTCCTGCTTAATCAATGAAATTCCTTCCATAAGAGGAAAACTTAATATCTCTGAAGAAAAAAGGCTAGAAATGTCTTTGTCAGAATGGAAGTATGAAAACATGACTGACTATATAAAACTTAAGTGACCAGAGATAGAAATAAATAGAAGATTCTTTTTTATTATAGTCATCTACTCTTGTAGGAGCTTTGCCAGATAAGCATATTAATATTCCATCACTCCTAAACCATCAGTCATTACTTTATCAAATAAAAGGTTCCCAGTGATTTTTACCTTCTTTTATATTAGGTTTATTTTATATATGATGTACCCTAATAACAATGAAGTGCTAATGCTATATTTACAAAAGGTATATTACTAATAACATTTTGAAAAAATAAAAACACTTATCTGATTTAATATTAACTTTTCATCTTTGTACTGTATTTTTAAAGTCAACTCTAGGACATTTTTCAATTTACAATTAGCACTTTATTTACCACTTCCTACACAGGTAAAATTCCAAGGAATTTTTAAAACACAACTAATCTCAAACTTTTGCCCATCCAAAGGATGGGAAATGACTCTACAGGATAAGAGGACTATCTTAAGTGATACTGAATCAAGTAAGAAAGTTATTCCCTCTTCATTCTTGTTTAATTCCTTTTACTGAATCAAGAAGAAAGTCTCAAGTTTGGTACTAGGATATTATTAGATTATAGTAGATTCTGGGTAATCTACTTTTTAAACAAAGAACACACAATCTCAGGCTTAGAACCCTTAGAAAGCAATAGTAGAAACTAGAAAATAACAATGTTTTATTTTTATGATTTTCATCTATATGTGTACCTTTTGTGTTTGGTAAGTGCAACCTGCTTTTAATTCACATTAAAATTATTTCAAATTTCTTTTTAAAATAATTTTAAATATCACCTTGATGTAAAGAAATGGTATATAGGAAGCATGAAGATATGGCCAAAATTTTGAAGATGATATAACAATGACTTAAGCTTCAGAAGTACATTAATCTATTTGGATAATTAGTACTTCTACGTGGCTACCATTGGTTTAGCTATTGTGAAGGACAGAAGAGGATACCTAAAAATAAATAAAGTCAGAAGAGGTGGAAATTAATTCCAGATAAAGTAATTAAAGGAGAAAAAGAAAAGATGGCATTTGAGCTAGGTCTTGAAAGATAGGTATAATTTAGACATGTAGAAGTGACTTCTAAGAGAGCAAACGCATAACAATATAGACCTGACTGGTGCACATTCCAAACCCTGGTTTTGGTGGTAGTTACATGAGCATGTATATATTTATTAAAACTCATTGAAATATACCATAAAATGGGTGCACTCTATTGTATTAAGTTTTTCCTTAATAAATGTGATACTATCTTTGACTTAAACAATGAAAGGTCATTGAGGTTTCAGGCCTGAAGAGCTTGGGAAGGAGAAGATAAATGCAATAAAGATAAAAGAGAAATCATAGCTTTAAGATGGAAATCAAAAGGATTTATTTGGATTTAATAAATTCTCAATAAAAGTTATTAGGTTTACAATATAAAATATTAGCTTTTTATGTCTACTTAATATTTCTATGTCGGGACTGGAGAGGTGGCTCGGCAGTTACGGCATTTGCCCGGCATGCACCAAGTACACGGGTTCAAACCCCAGCACCACATACACCACTAAGCGTCAGAGCAACGAAAGCCATGTGAAAAAACTCAATTAAAAAATGGATTCTGTCTCTCTCTCTCTCTCACTCATTGTTCTTCTCTCTTTAAAAAAAAAAGTTCTATGTCAAGGATAGAACTTATCTGATTTAAGGCTTATCTATTTAAATGAAATGTTGAACATCAATAGCACTCACCCCTAATAAAGTAACAAAAACCAGAGCATCTACATGGGTTGTAAACTAATGACACCTTTACAGAATTTAGCATAATAATCTAAGACTATATTCAACACTTATATCCTACTTTCAGCACTTTAGAAGTAATTGTCTCAATTTGGTTTAACCTTTAGCTTTTTTTATAGCCTAAGCTCTTAAAATTATGTAATTATTAAATATTGAGTGCATTTCATAGTTCTAAGAATTCATAGCTAGAAGAAATCATAGTAAAAGTAATGTCATTATCAATAAGTCTGTTGGCACCTTAAATGCTTGCTATTCTGAATAAAATCAATAAACCCATAAATTCAAAACACAGATTAATTACAGTTAAAGCATCAAAAGACCAAAACCAAAAAAAAAAAAAAAAAGAAGAAAGAAGAAAAGAAGAAGATACTCTTCTGACATAAATGAAAGAATTAACACTCACAGGAGACATGTGCTTCTTTAATATTTTACCATGGAAAATATAATTATTTTGTTATAGCAATGAGTTGCCACTAGATCTTTATGCTCCAGAAAGTTTAAACTGACAACAAAAAAGGCCTAGTGCATGGAATTTTACAATTTATAGTGGACATAGCTCAAGTATAATGATTTTCAAATTGGTTTTCTATGTAATTATATTCTAAAAGACATTAACAGGTTGGCCATGAGAAAATAGGTTTTCTGGCTAGGTAAATTTGAAAATGCTATGATAACCTTACCCTGGAGACTATGTACATGCAAGTATAGCATTAGTTTTGAATACTGTGTCTTTATAAGCAAATCAAAATTGAATTTGATTTAATCCAGAGTTTTCCCAAATCATTTCTCATGGAACATTCTTCAGGGGAAGAGCCTATTAAATTGTTTTGTATAGTGTTCAGGGGAAAAATCAGTTTGGAAAACCCTGTCTTTTCAAATTCCTTTCAGCTGATGAAACTGAGGCTTAGCACGTGTAAGACCTGGGTTTGATTCCTAGCATAAACGTTACTGCACGGGAGTATACACAAGCACAAAGAAAGAAAAAAAACGAAGGTTCACGATGGACTAGGGTGTCGCTCGGTGGTAGAAAGCATGAAAACCTTAGTTCCATCCCCAGCACTGTCCCCTCCCCACAAAAGGGGGGAAAAAAAAACAAGCAACAAATGAACTCACAAAAACTAAGACCTAGGAAGATCACACATACCTGGTTAACAGTAGAATAAAGAACTTGAACCTCATCTCCTCATCCTCAGGACAGAGGTCTTTCCATTTGAACCAATAAAATGTTCATTGGTAACATTAAATTTATGTTTAAGATGTTTAATTATGGCATCGCATTTTTCAATTTGTGTATTAACTAAAGTGTTGTTAATTCTTCAAAAGATTGGGTCCCTAATAATGAAGTCCACTTGAGAGATTTCTTATTGCTTAGCAATTCTGAGGAATGATAAAGTTTAGTTGAAGTCATTAAGTAAGACACTTGGATTAAGTTTAGCTGAAAGAAATTATTAAATAAGACACGGACTACATGCAGTTGTAACTGACACAACTTTTGCTAATTAAACGAAATCACCATGTTGACTATGAGGCAGGGACTTACAGGCCATACTAATATTTACATATAAAATAAGTGAACTTATGTATTATCAATAAGCAACAACATCAAAACAGAATTTTTTCTCCTGGATATTTCCGGGCTTATGTGTCAGGTAAAGTTTCCTATACTTTGTGGGAGCCCAAAACTGTTTTTGATGGTTTTAACTGCAGTCTCTAAATGAGTCCTTTCCGATTTTACCTTTCTTAAACTCAGTAGAACTCTAAGATAATGTAAGATTAATCAAAACACAACTTACTCGGCTTAAAGAAGCATGCAGGGGAGGGAACAAGTAACTATTGTTATATTGCAACTTCAAAAGGCTTGGAAATCAAAGGTGATTGTTAACAACTTCCGTATGACTATTCGCACTTCCTCTAAATAAACTTCTGTACTCCTTTCTAACCACGTACACGGGAACACTGACCATAACTGACATTCGTTTCCCCACTCAAAGAACCCACCAGACCAAGGAGACAATACGATGCCCAGACTCCTCCAACAAAGAGGCTTCTCCGCGCGCCTTTACCGCACAGGTGTGACCTCTATCCCAGCCCAGCGCGCTGCACCGCCCGGCGCCCAGGCTCGGGGCGGGTCACCTGATGCCCTGGCCCCGCCTCCGGTCAACTCAGCCCGGGGCCACCCTCTCGCCTCCACCTCGGCCCCTGCCGGGTCCCTGCGCAGCTCCCGACTCCCCAGAAACCGGAGGGCAGCCGGCGGCGTCGGGGATCCAAGCGGGGCCAGGGCTACACCCCCGACGCCACAGCAGCCAGCCCCGCGGAGCATCCCTGCGACTCCAGAAGCAGCCGGACCGGGGAGGCCGCTCGACCCAGCAGTCGGACTCGCACCCGCCCTGGGGGCGGGGACGCTATTACCTGCCGTGGGCTCGGCCGCTCCCCGCCGGCGCCGCTCTCCTGGCAACCGCGGCAGCGACAGGAAGGCCGGGAGCCGAAGGGCCTGGTGACAGCTCCCAGCGTGCACCGCGCTCGCCCACGCCGGCGTCGACGTCGGCGGCCCTCAATCCCACCCCCGACCGCCCTGGTCCGCCTGGCGCCAGCTGTCGCCACAGCGCCCTCCAGTGTGCGTCAGGGGAAGTGGCTGCGCGGAGTGGGCGGGATAGGGGGTTAGCAGGTGTTCTTAATTCACAGGGCAAGTCCCACATGAGGGACAGCTTGAAGGGATGATAGCCAACGAAAACAGATTTTAAATATTATTGAAAATGTAGGGAAAAGTTTAATTACTTCTTCAATAACTTAAAGAATTATTAATATTTTATATGAATAATCTCATGTGATGTTAGGAGACAAACAGTTGGTATCACACTGGGCGCTAGAGTCCAAAGACCTTTCAGTCATCTCAGGTTACTCCAAGGAGGTTACACCGTTTTGCCTGGCTATAGAGGGGGAAACAAAGAAAAGAAACTTTTACAAATGTGAGAATGTATATAAGTAAAATCTCATTGTCTTTTTAACTAATAAAACACCAATTATTAATCACATGGTGTTCTAAGAATGTTATATATTTTGATGTGTATGTTAATTAAAAATCATTTAACTTTTCGTTCTCATTTCATCTATTTAATAGATGATCTTTTCATATACTATCCCACCTTTAACCCCCCAGGCTGTCAAATGCTTAAATATTAAGTTGTTACTTCCATCCACGATTTCAAATTATTCTAACAGAACAAAAATTTATGCAGCAGCATGGTAAATTAAAGCTCCAAACTGTCTTGGGCTAGTATCTTCAGAGACTCTAACAGATTCATTTATTTTGATATGATTCACAGGTGTGACTTTGAAATGATAAAAAGGAACATCAACAAGCAGCATTTTCTTTTTTATACAAACCATCATTTTTTCCTTTTTAAATAACTGTCCTTTGTTTCTAAAAAAGTCATTGTAATTCTATGATCTTATATTTTTTACAGTTCTCCGTTAGATGTATGTACACTACAGCAGATTCTTTACTGCATCAAACGCTCAAAAATTATCAAGTAATGAAATTATAATTTCTGTAAGTCAATTTGTACTTCTGCAAAATAGTGGAAACGTACATGTGGAATTATTCTCATTTTCAAAGTTTATATGAATGATTAATCCTGTGATTGAAAACATTATACTTTAACGACATAACAGAAAACGTCCTTATATTTTGAAACTGTTTTAGTCTTGAAGCTATTCTGTCTAAATTGAGAAGCAACGCCAAGTCGATCTTTGACATTTTTGTAGCGTCAGAGACTAACAAACGACCCTATTTCATAAAAGGAGATTAAGGTAAAGTGGTTTGGGGCAGGAAATTGGGCTCCTGGACCTCTTGGGGACAGTGCCCACCAGATCGCCTCCGCCCTGTCTCATTCCTACCCAAGCTAGCTAAAGGAGTGTGCCCTGTGTCTGATTTGTACCATCATTTCCAGGGAGACGAACGCACCAGTGACGCTTTCGGGAACCGAGCCCGAGCCGGCGGTTTCAGCCCGCTTTCCCAGCACTCCCAGCCCAAGCCAGGTTTGGAAAACGCGCTCCTCGGCTGGGGCTCAGCGACCTCGGCGGCGCGCTCTCCGCCCGGCAGGCGGCGCTGTGGGCGGACAGGAGACGCTCTCCGCGCGTTCCGGTCCCAGCGACGAGGGCTGCCGCTGTCGTTGCCGCCTCCTCTCCAGCCGCACGTGCAACCGTTCCTAGCGCCAGTGGCCTGGGTTCGCTAGAACCCTCGGCTCAGCCCCGGGCGGACTGGGCGCCGGCGATGGCGGCAACTGCAGCGGAGACGCGATTGTTCCTGGAGGTGCGGAGACGGCTGCAGAGCGCGCTGCTGATCGTGGGGTAAGACTCGGCGGGAGGAGCTGGCTCGGAGGCGCAAAGCCCAGCTCGCGCTCCCGCTGCCCGGGTCTGCGGAGAAGTCTCCGCCTCCCTCGGACCCACGCAGCTAGAGTTTCTTCTTTCTAGTTAGAGCGTCTTGATTGCTCAAAGTGAAGGATCGCCGCGCATATTCCACTTTTCCGCCACCGACAGCTGCGGCATCCCTTGGGAGTCTGTTAGAAGTGCAGGGTCTCAGCTCCACACTAGATCTGCTAAATGAAAACCTAGATTTTAACAAGATTCCCAGGATTTAAATGCATGTTGAAGTTTGAGGAACAGTCATGTTGGCAGTGTCAAGCGTTTCCAATAAAACCATGAAAAAATGCCGGTTTACCTTTATTCAGGATCTGCATATAAAAATCAATTCCAGTATGGAACTTACTGTTTTGTAAATAACCTCGGTTTTTGTTTTTCTTTTTGTTTTTCTATCCCCAAACTGCTCTACACAGAGGAACGGACACAATCTTTTAATAAACCTATGTTTGGTGAATGACTAAAATGGGATGCAGACTTCTTAGTGGAACTCATTCTTTCATTCATATTCCAAGATCTAATGAGAAGTTTACAAACTTATTCACTACACAAACAAGAATTTTTTTTGTTTTTTGGAAAAAAGTTCTTTTGTTTATTGACAATAATTTTAATGGTTTGGGGGTCGCTTGCCTACTCTTATAACAGCTGTTCCAAATAGAATAAGTGAGATATTAAGAGCCTGAAAAGTTTTTATTATACATTCAAGACTGATGCTTAACTTCTCATCTTTTCCTTAAAATCTGTGGAAATTTTGGATTTGGCATGAGAACTGAGTTCAAATCATACCTTCCTTAGGAGGGTAGGCTAACTTATTTTGAATTTCAATTTTAAAATAGGGGTATTAAATAGTAATCTCTGTATTTCTTCTTTCTTTGAAAAATCATGGGTTCTGGCTGGGGTGTAGCTCAAATAGAGCACTTGTATGCTAGAGGCCCTGAGTTCAGTCTCCAACACTTCAAGAAAGATTTTTTTTCTTGCTGAGTAGCTGTATATGAATGGTACACAAATCACTTACATATTCTCTTATTGCTGGAAGTTTTGCTTGTTTCCAGAGCATGCTCATTGTGATTACAATTGCCATAACATTGTTTTGACTTTTTTTAAAATGGCTTACTTTTATTTTTTGTTATAAAAAGCACATACAAGAATTTTAAGAAATGATGAATGTAAGACAAATCTTAATCATGTTGAGTTATTAAACCCATTTTCCATATACAAATTCTAAAATTCCGAAAGTGGAATATAATCCAATGTGAGGCACATCATAGCACTGTCCATATGCACACCGCTCACAGAGTTCTGCTGCGGTCACCTCAAAGTCACCAATATACATGTTATGATACAAAAGACTGCAGTGTAATGTCTACAGTTCAGTTCTCTTTTCCTGATATGTAGTTACATATTCCTAAGAAACTTTAGAGATGCGAAGAAGATGCATTAATGTGAGTTTTGCAGATGGCTGTCAGTATTTCACTGTGATCAATTCAGCACTACATCTTGAGAGACTTTTTTTGAAGCCCATTTCCAGCTAAGAGAGGGGAAGACTCTTTTAATTCTTTTTTAGCCAATTTGTTTCTTCCTAGTCATTCAAATGAGCATAAAGTCCAAAATAGCTCAGAAACCAAGTCATATTTTTATACTGTTAAGTTTATTATAAAATGCCACTCAACTTTTAAAACCCACTAGAAGGACACTTTCTCAGAAAACAAAAAAGGTGAGGGCTAGGTTCAAGTGTTTGCTGTTTGATTAAGACACAATAACAAGGTCCATATGTCACATGACCTCAACAGCCAAAGTGAAATGCTTATGGCTTAGGAAAGAACAATGACTCAGCTGCCTGCACTTTCCTGCCACAGACTGGGAAAGCTACTGCCATGCTACCTTCTTCATGTCTTCCTCCTCAGGACCACATGTGATTTTCTGAAAGCTGAGTGGTGTGTCAAGACACTCTCCAGTCACAGTGACCCTCGTTTTATGATTTTTTAAAAAAAATTTTTTTAAAGAGAGAAGGACAATGAGAGAATTAGAGAGATGGAGAGAATCAATTTTTATTGAGTTTTTCACATTTCTTTTGTTGTTCTGACACTTAGTTGTGTAAATGGGTGCTGGGGTTTGAACCCGTGTACTCTCGTATGCCGGGCAAGCACTGTAACCACCAAGCTACCGCTCCAGCCCCATGACTTTTTTTTTTTAAAGGACAGATTATTTTTATTTTTTATAGAGAGAGAACGGTGACAGAGTCAGAGAGAATCCATTTTTATTGAGTTTTCCCACATGGTTTTCGTTGCTCCCACAATTGTATACGTGGGTGTTGGGGTTTGAACCCGTGTACTTGCGCATGCCGGACAAGTGCTGTAACTGCGGAGTCACTGCTCCAGCCCCCATTTTATGACTTATTATAGACATACATTTTCATTTTTCTTGAGTAAATACCTAATAATGAAATTGCTTGGTCATAGAATAAATGGGGGCGTTTCTTTGTAAGAAACTGCCAAACAGTTCTCCAAAGTGATTGTACCTGTTATCATACTCACCAGAACAAAGATTGAGACCTGAAATTTTCTTCACAGCCTTGCCTGCATTTGGTATTGTCAATCTTTTTGGTTTGAACCATTCCAGTGGGTATAAAGTGGCATCTCATGGTTTTTGTTTGCATGTTTCTGGTGAACAATAATGTTAAACTTCTTTTCATATGCTTTTTGGCAATTCAAATGTATTCTTTTGTAAAGTATCTTCTAGTTTTAATGCAAATAAAACAATCAGGTTGTCTTCAAGTATAATGTGAAAACAAGACCTTTCTCATTTATATATATGCCTTGTGTTTCAGATTTTGGAGTTTTTTTTTTTTTTAAGAAATAGAGAATCAATTCTATTCATCTGTTTTTGTTGTTGTTGTTGTTTGTCTGTTTGTTTGTTTTATTTCTCCAATACTTAAGTGCATGTGTGGTGCTGGGATTTAAACCTGGGTCCTTGTGCTAGGCAAGTGTTCCAACCGCTGAGCCACTGCTCTAGCCCTTGTTTGTTCGTTTGTTTAATATTTGCACATACTTTACCTGTGAGGATCCTTGATCTGAAATTCTGCAATCTGGAATTGACTGACTTCTGAAACTTTTTCATTTTTGTAGATTTTGGATTTTTGGATTAGGCATACGCAACATGTGGTATCTTTTTTTAATAGGCAGAGGGTAGAATTTTTTCGAAATTTCTTATTAGTGCATTATAGTTGTACTTAATGATGGGATTTGTTACATATTCTTACATGCAGACGAATTGAAAGTAAAAGCAAAAGCGACACTTCAGTAGCATAGAATCAAGTGTGAAACCCGGGGTGCTTTGCCTCTGAGTTACATCCCCAGGCATTTTTTATTTTGGGACAGGTTTTCACTAAGCTGCTGAGGCTGGCCTTGAACTTGTGATATTCCTGCCTCAGCCTCTTGAGTTGCTGGGATTACATGTGTACACCACCATGCTGGGCTGTAATAGCTAGTATTTTATATTATCTTAAAAAATTTTGCCTATCTTAAGTATGTAAAGATTTTTTTTCCTAGGTCTTATGGTTTGAATGTGAGGTGTCCCCCAAGAGCTCACAATTCAGGAAGGCTGAGGTGAAATGATTGGGTTATAAGAGCCTTACCCCAATCAGTGAGTTAATCGCCAACTGGTAACTGAATGATGGTAGGATGTGACTGGAGAAGGTGTATCCTTAGGGGCATGATTTTGGGTTATATATTCTGTATCTGGCATGGAATTTCTCTGCTCCCTGGATTCATGCCTTCTGCCATGCTGTTCAGCTTCATTCACCTTGAGCCCCAAGGAATGGCGCCTTCCTCCTATGGACTGACACTGCTGAAATGATGAACCCCTAAACAAACTTTTCCTGTTAAGATTGTTTGTGTCAGGTCTTTTAGTTGCAGCAATGAAAATGCTGACCAAAACATTAGGTTTTATTGTTTTTTTATTATTATCATGATTATTATTATTGTTATTGTTAGAAATGGGGTCATGCTGTTTTGCCCAGGCTCAAGTGGTTCTCTTGTTTTAGCTTCCAAGTAGTTGATTGAACCCAGGGGTACTTAACCACTGGGTCACATCCCCAACCCTTTTCATTTTTTATTTTGAGATAGGGTCTGGCTAAGTTGCTGAGGCTGGGTTCAGACTTGCAATCCTTATGCCTCAGCCTCCTGAGCTGCTAGAATTACAGGCATGCACCACTGTGCCCAGCTACACTTTTACTATGTATTTATATATAGTTTTTTATTTTTATAGCACCCAAAACAGTTGGGCTTTTTTTTTCTCAAATACATTTTGACAGTCTCTGCATTTTAATTACAATTTCCAGTACATTTTTTGCTAATGTAAATATAGATATGGTTGAATATGTTATTATTCCTTATCTTTAAAAAATGTTGCCAATGTTTCACCATTAGGTATGGTGAAATAGGTTTTTGGTATATTGCATAGTTTTTCTATTCGTTGTTTACTAGGGGTTTTGATCATGAACAAATATGTATTTTCTCTAAATTTTTTGCACATATTGAGATAGTAATTTCCCCCATTTTTAAATCTTGACATCTGTGTAATTACATTAATAAAATCTATGTTAAGCTTTTTTTGATTTCTTGGGATAAACTTTGGCCATTCATTTTTAATCCACAGTTGAGTTCCTAACTCCAGTGCCCAAAACTCAAATTCAAAGCACTAGGGATGCAATCATGAGCAATAGCAACAACAAAGACAAAAATATTGGCCTTCATCAAACTTACAATTTAATGATGGCTGTGGGGAAGAGGTGGGTAGAAAACATACAAAGCAAATTAAATATAGACTTTTCTTTTTTGTTTTTAGTTTTTATTTTGAGACAGTTTCTAAGTTGATTAGGGCCTTGCTACGTTTCTGAGGCTGGCATTGAACTTGTGATCCCCCTGCCTCAGCCTTCTGGGTACTGGGATTACAGATGGGTGCCACCACACCCAGCTAGGAAATAAGCCATTTTATACTCAGTCCTCGTTCATGTTTTGCCAGTTTTCCATGTAATATCTTTTTTTTTTTTTTTAGAGAGAAAGAAGGACAGTAAGAGAGAAAGAGAGACAGAGAGAATCATTTTTTATTGAGTTTTTCACATGGCTTTCATTGCTCTGACACTTAGTTGTGTACATGGTGCTGGGGTTTGAACCCGTGTACTTTCGCATGCCGAGCAAGCTCTGTAACCACCAAGCCACTGCTCCAGCCCCTCCATGTAATATCTTTAATAGCAAAAGACTTCAGGTCAGAATTATCTATTGCATTTTTTTGGTCATGAGTCCTCAGTTCATTTTAATCTGGAAGAGTTACTTGTTATCCTTAAACTTTCATATCTTGATTCTTTTGATGATTATAGCACAACTGTTTTATAGAATATTCTTCCATTTGCGGTTGTCTATTTCCCCAGGGTTAGATTCTGGTTATGCGTCTTTGGCGGTGTTTCACAGAAGGGATTCTGTGTTGTTCTTTTTGCATCAAAATCAGATGGCACCGTGATTCTGATTTGTTCCATTATTGGTTTTGCCATCTTTGAGCACCTAAGTATGGTGGTGTCTGCCAGGCTTCATGCCCTAAAGTTACTTTTTCCTCTTCTTATTAAAAAAATATTAATTGGATAGATACAGGATTGTGTGAATACCCTGTTCCGCATCAGATTTTAATTTTACTCATTCATTTTATTTACATCAGTACATAGGCCTATTTTCTTCAGTGGGTTGTTTTTTGTTTTGCCTGAATTACAGCAGATATGGCCAGCAGAATCTGGTTTCTGTGTCTTTTCAGCATACCCTGTCATTCTTTGATTTCTTCCTTACGTTGTTGAACTGCAAGATGTTCTAGCCCTATATCATTCTTTTCCTTCTCCAGCACTGAATATATTAATTTTCTCATGGAATGCCATTTTTTCCTTTCTTTCTTTTTTTTTTAAGTGGAAAATTGCCTTTACAGACCAAGATCTGAGTATTAAAAATGATCATTACTATTGGGATATCACTTCCCCCAGAGCTGGTGTGTGTGTGTTATATGTTTAGATACAGATACGCATACATAAATTTATATTCATTTATATTATTCTGCATACATCAAAAAACATGGCTTCACACAGATGTTTCCAACTGTATTCCACTACTATAGGATCTATTCTAGTTTTATTGCTTTTACTCCTTGTAACTCTCATTTCCCATATGAAGAATCCTAGCCCTCTTTATCCTCGCGGTCTTTATTTCCCTGATCAGTTCCCCCAGTGTAACTAGTCTTATTCTGGCATACTTTGCTCCTTCCCCTTGCTCCCATTCATTGTTGACACACTCCTCTTGGACCCTATTATACATGGAATGCTTGTGTCCTCCAAAAATCCATATGTTAAAGCCCTAACTCCTCAAAATGATGGTGTTGGGAATCGGGGCCTTTGGGAGATAATTAGGCTTTCATGAGGTTGTAAGAGTGGAGACTCATGATAAGATTAATGTCATTTTAAGAAGAGGAAAAGACACCAGAGTTCTCTCTCTCTGCAACATCTTATTTAGGACAACACCCATGGTAGAGTCAACTCTCCAGATCTGGGTTCAGCATCCTCAGAACAAAAATAATCCATAAAAAAATTGATTGCTTCTAGACTGAACATGTATAGACTTCTTACTTGTTGTTATTACCTAAACAATACAGGAAAAAATTATATACATAGCATTTACTTTGTATTGGGCACTTTAATCTAGAGATAATTTAAAATATTTGGGAGGATGTGTGTAGATTATATACAGATACTACATCATTTTATATAAGGGACTTAAGCATCAGAGAATTTTTGTATCTGTAGGGGGTCCTGGAATCAATCCCTTTTTGATATTGAGGCAGGACTGTATTTCCTTATGGCAGCTGGAGCTAAGACAGGCTGAGACCCCATGCTGAGCTTTACCCCCCCCCATGTTATAGATAGAAATAAGCATATACATGTGTATTAATTTTTGAATTTTCTAATCTTCTCTGCCCTCCTGTGTATAGTTGGGCTTCTCATGGGAGTCGAGAGTTCCCAGTTGCGTTGATAACCCCCCCTTAATCCCTCTCTCCCTTCCCTGCCTCCCTCCCTTCTCCCCTCAGCTTCATAGTTGTGGTTCCCCCTGCATATGTGGAAATTTACCTATGTTGAGTTTATTTATTTATTTATTTATTTAAAGAGAGAGGGACTGAGAGAGAGAGAGAAAGAGAGAGAGAGAGAAAGATAAAAACAATTTTATTTAGTTTTTCATTTGGCCCTCGCTGCTCCAACACTTCGTTATATACCTGGTGCTCAGGTATGAACCCGGGTCCCCATGTACTCAGGCAAGCGCCTAACCGCTGAGCCACCGCTCCAGCCTGTTGAGTTTATTTTTGAGCTTAGCTAACTTCAATCTGTCTTAGATTTTACTGTAGCTTCCACATATAAGAGCAAACATTCCGCCCTTAAGCGTAATTTCTTTAAACAAAATTTTATTTTTCATTAAAGTTTTACATATTTTTTTTTCTAAAGAGAGAGGGACAATGAGAGAGAGAGAATCAATTTTATTTAGCTTTTCATGTGGCTGTCGTTGCTCTGAGACTTCGTTATGTATGTGGTGCTGGGGTTTGAACTCTTGTACTCACACATGCCAGGCAAGCTCTGTAACCGCTGAGCCACTGCTCCAGCCCAAAGTTTTACATATTGAAGGGGTTTGGTTTTACACTTTCACACATGCACACATCCTATATCTCTCCCTTTCCTCCCCACCTTCTTCCCCTCCCTCCTCCTCTACATCTCCCCCATTCTTAGTCTTCCAGGTTACCCCCAGTTCAATTGGCAATATGTGTTTGGTGAGTCTGTTGTCTAAACTTAACTGTTCTCTCACTCTTTCCTATATTGTACTCTAGCTTCCACATATGAGAAAATATTAGGACCTTGAGTCTCTGTGTTCGGCTAATTTCACCCAGCATGGTTTTCTCCATCTTCATCCATTAACCAGCAAAGGCCATAATTTCATTGTTTATTTTTTTTAATAGCTGAGTAGAGTTCCACAGTGTATGTATCACAGTTTCTTGATCCATTCATTCAATGATGGGCATCTGGGTTGATTCCATAATTTAGCTGTTGTGAATTGCACTACTATAAACATTGATGTAGCTGTGTCTCTGTAGTATTCTGAATTTATATCTTTTGGAAAAATAGCAAGGAGTGGTATAACTGAGTCATACAATGGTTCTATCCCTAAGTTTTTGAGTAGTCTCCACATAGTTAAGCATAATTTCTTTACATTGAGATTTTAACTCAAGATTTTAAGACTGGGGCTGAACCAGTGACTCCGTGATTGGAATGCTTGCCTGGCAAGTGTGAGGACCTGGGTTCAAACCCAGCACAATGTACATAAGTAAGTGTTGGAGAAACAAAGACCAGATGGAAAAAATAAATAAAATTGATTCTCTCTCTCAAAAAAAAAAAAAAAATTCCTGCGGCAGGGAAAAAAACTCAAAATCCTGATAGTCTATTCCCAGTGAAGTGCAGATCCACATACTTTGAAAAGATACTAGCCATAAAGTAACCTTAAGACTTATAAGGCAAATGAGGATATGAGGAGGCCTAACCAAGATTCACACCTGAACACTTGGTCTGCCCTCTATATATACGTAGGTGATACAGGCAGATGCAGTGTGACATCGAGTGGATACCTTGCCTTCTGCACTCAAGAGGGAGCCATTGCAGGGTGTGGGGGTTGGAGATGTAGCTCAGTGGCAGAGCAGGAGCTTAGCATGAGCAAGGCTCTGTGTTCAATCCCCAGGACAAAAAAGTAAACAAAAAAGAGCCACGGTACTCCATACTTCTGCTAAGCATATTTCAGCTTCATGGGAAGGGGTCATTTTCTTTATTACTTACAATTACTTCTCTGTATGTCTTCATCTCCTTCTATACTTTCTACGCCTGTTAGACAGGTACTGCATTTTACTCTTTGTTACCTACACCGAGTACAGACATTTGTGTTTATTGTAAATTGAATTAGTCCTTTCACACCTGGTATTAATGTATCACTACTTTTTTTCATTCATTCTTTGTATTCTTAAAACTGGCAAGAAAGTTTTTCCCTTGTATTTTTTATTTCACTTAATTCTGCTTTCATCAAAACCCTGCATGTCAATTAACTATACTTTACTTTGGTTTACTGTTAAGATAACAGTAAATGTTAATGCTGGCCTCTGCAAGGATGAGAAATATGTTGCAAAACTTCCTCATTGCAATGACAGTGAAGGTACTCTCTGACCTGATCTTAATCTAGCGTGACTTGGTTTCCTTTAGGATCTGTTTGCTGCTGTTTTCCTGAGGGAGTGACTTTAGGACCTTTACTGAAGAGGATCAGAGATATATTTAGCCATTTTTGTTTCTTTCGTTGTATGGTTTTCATCAAAGAGATAATTTTTTTGGGTTTTATTTTTAATTACCAGAGAACCAAAAGAAGTAGGTATGCCCATCGATGTTTCCATAATGCCCTCCTCGCTCCAGATGAAAACCCGTGCAGGCTGCACAGAGGTCCAGCTCCCAGCAGAGGTCAGGCTTGTACCTTCTTCTTGCCGTGGGCTGCAGTATGTCGCTGGAGATGGACTGCACCTGAGGCTACAGGTGCAGGCAGAATTCAGCACAAGTGAGTTGGTTTACTACTTGCATTCTTCCTTTGTATTTTTGCCAGCAGTCAAAGGTGTTTTTTCCTTAAGTGGAACTTTTCCCGGGTGAAAAGACTCCTTTTCGGTGCCTGAAAGAGCTAGGGGTAAGAAGATCTAGGGTGTCTGTCAGCACTGCCATTTACTGACTGCATAGTTGAACATGACAGGTTAAGACCTTTCTGTGCTTCACATCTTCTTTCTAGTGTTTTATTTTGTTTTCTAAAAATAGACTTTGTTTTTTAGAGCAATTATAGGTTCACAGAAAAATTGAATGAAAGGTACAGAGTTTTCCTCTAGATTCTCTGTTTTGTTTCTTTAATTGTGAAATTTCCTGGCTCCCCGAGGAAATGTGAAGATTAAATCAGATGGTGATTGTGCAAGACCTGGTTGATTTTATTTTTTTTTAACTTTTTTTTTAAATCAACTCAATTTAGTTTTTCATGCAGCCTTCGTTGCTCCAAGACTAAGACTTCACTGTGTATGTGGTGCTGGGGTTTGAACTTGTGTACTTGCGCCTGCCAGGCAAGCACCGTAACCACTGAGTCACCGCTCCAGCCCCTACCTGGTTGATTTTAAAGCACTGCATAGAAATTCATTCTTTCAAGAAACAGCTTATCTATAAAATCAAGAGTAAATGAATGGGATGCAATTAAACTAAAAAGTTTTTGCACAGCTAAAGATCTAGTCAAGAGCATCAAGAAAGAACCTACAGAGTGGGAGAAAACTTTTGCCTGCTGCACCTCGGACAGAGGGCTAATATTCAGAATATACAGGGCACTAAAGAAACTAAACTCCAAACTCACAAACAATCCAATCAATAAATGGGCTAAAGAACTCAAAAGGAACTTCTCTCCAGTGGAAGTCCAGAAAGCCCATAAATATATGAGAAAATGCTCTACATCTTTAGCTATAAGGGAAACACAAATCAAAACTTCAATGAGATACCACCTCACTCCTGTTAGAGTGGCAAAAATGAAAAATTCTAACAACAACAAATGCTGGAATGGCTGTGGGAAAAGAGGAACACTGTTACACTGCTGGTGGGACTGCAAACTGGTTCAGCCATTATGGAAAGCAGTATGGAGAATCCTCAAAAAATTAAGGATGGAACCACCTTATGACCCAGCTATCCCACTCCTGGGGATTTTCCCAAAAGAGTTAGAATCAGCATATTATATTGATGTGGCTTCCTCAATGTTTATAGCAGCTCAATTTACTATAGCTAGATTATGGAACCAACCCAGATGCCCCTCACTCGACGAGTGGATACAAAAACTTTGGTACATATATACAATGGAATACTATTCGGCCATTAGAGAAGATATTATGGCTTTTGATATCAAATGGATGGAGATGGAAAGAATTATGCTAAGTGAAGTATCCCAATCTCAGAGACTCAAGGGCCGAATGGTTTCTCTCATCTGTGGAAGCTAGAATACATGGGGAAGCAGTAGGTTAGACAGCTAACCTAACAATAACTTCAATTGTATGACTCTCAGAGTAATAGGGGGATGGCTCCCTAGGATACTTGGAGGCATAGGGAGGGAGATGGGGAGGGTGGAGGGTGTATGAAGAACTCATAGGAAACTGGAGAGTGGGAATATGGGGGAACCATCTCAGAAGCAGAGGTTATTCCTCCACGAGATACCCATTTAACGCAAGAGTTCTTCTGGGGGAACCTGCAACAGGTAAAACCCAAGGTGGTCATCCATGTTTTGGCATTACCCCTGGATAACAAAGTATATATACATTGGTTATTGATGGTTTGATAATGTTTCCCCCTCATTTGTATCTCTATATACTTCTAATTTAAAAAAATTTAAAAAAAAAGAAACAGCTTAGTTCATACTCTGCAGTTTACTGATGTAGGTGCTGGAACCTGTTAATGAAGAAGCTAGGGAAGGTCTCTGCTCTCATGGAATTTACATGCTAACAAGTGGGAATAGATACTGAACAAATTTATTGCACATGGGAAAGTAAAGCAGAGTAATGGGGTAGGGGATGACTTAAGGTAGGGAAGGGTAGAAACTCAGGGAACTCTGAGGAGGTGATGTTTGACCAGAGAACTAAATGATGGAAATTATTTTATCCATATTGAGACTGTTCCAAATAGAATAGTACATGAAAAGGTCCTGAAGTTGAGTATGATGCATAATTTGATTTTGATTGTCACCATGAGTATTACAAATACAATAATTTGTAATTGTATACAAATTTAAATTATATTTTGATTCAGTAAGGCTATAAAAATATTGTAAGACTTCATGATTATTTATTTAAAAACTACTGGTTTATTGGATCTTTCTCTTACAATGTAAATAATATGTTTTGAAGGATTAAAATGATGTGAAAAGCGGAAACTGCAGAGGGAGTTTCACTTTTTTTCTTGCCTAAGAATAACTTTTGCTAAAGTTCTGGATTAGTGAATAATGTGTTTGAGTTGTAAAGAGTTGTTTTTAAGAACAAAGGGTAGTGAAGAGAGATGTTGTGGAGCTTAAGTGGCACAGGATAAACACTAAGAGTGACAGCTGGAATAATCATGGAAAGAAAGATGAGGTCACCAAGATGGAAAACTAGACTAACAAATTCCCTGGGCATACTTACAATGGGCTGAGGAAACGTTGTTTTAGGGAAGAGGCTGTGGGAGTCTGGATCTTTGATGTCATCACCTTCTCCTTTAGCAACAGTAACCATAGCAGGAATTTTGTGTGGAGTCTGGAAACTGGGGAAAGGCAGGCAAGAAAGCCAGTGTTTTCTAGGATTGTGGGTTTAGGGATGAAGGAATGGAGACCTGCAGGGACACAGCACTGGGTTGTTGCCCACCCATATTCAGTAACTAATACAAATTGCAAAACAGTTATTTTTGAAAGAGGAAATCAATCTCATAAGATTACTGTCTAATCTTTTCTGTAAGGTAAAATAAATTGACTGCCACGTGTTGGTTTGCACGTTGTGTTCATTCATTTCCTATTTCTTTATACTTCCAAAATGTTTTATTCAAATATCCGAAAAGAAAAACTTTCAAAGACATGTTGCGTGATGCATGAAAGGGTAAAGCAACTTCCTGGACACGTATTTGCTTTCATGCATTCCACATAATAGGTAGGAATTAAATATTTCCTGGCCATAGGAACTTTAATCAAATTGTACTGTAGGAAGTGGCTTTTGAAATTTTTAGTATTCAGTTTTATTTCCGGGTGTTTAAAAAAATGGACTTTTCATGAGAGCACCCTATTCAGGGATACCCTATTGATGCACTATTTTCATTGTAATGTAGGTTGAATTGTTACCCCAACAATGGAACTGGCCACGCGAGATCTGCTGTAGCACTAGTGTTGGATTCAGCCCCAGCAGCATTGCGATTCCTATCAGAAAGTTCTGTCAAACCTGACCCAGTGGCCAGTAGAGGGTAGTGTTTCCCTGAAAATTTGTCGATTGGTTTTGGAAAGAATATTTTACCTAGGTCTCCTTTTTATCTTCTCAAAGAATAATATTATTTATTTCACCTTAGTGGTATATAGAAATTTATTCACCCTTAGAAATTAAACTCTCATTCTTAATCGTCAAGGTGTAAATTTTCTACCACCAGCTTTGTTTAATACTTAAAATATATACAAAGTAACACAAATCAAATTAAAATTGCTTGCTTCTAATGGCTATGAACTCATTTCTTCAATTAGATTTTTTATAGGTAAATATTTTAGAGGGTTTTTTTTTATGAAAGTTTTCTTTTTTCACAAGTGAAATAACAGAAACTAAGAGGGCATGCTGACTGATGCTGCTGTTTCCCGTAGTTTGGGAAATATACATATTCCCCACTACTTTCAACATTTTCTCACAGCTTGCATCAGAAATTGAATTTTACTCATGGAAAATTGGACTCTTCTTTAGAGCTGTTATGTTCCCAGGAATCTGTCCCATAAGAGACCAGCTTCAAGACCCATTTCATTTGTACATCCTGGTAAAGTGTCAGGGTAGATATAAACCTTGTGAAAACCAGATTAAACTTAGGTTTTAGGAGCTCTGTGTACTATCAGTCACACTGATGATAAAACCATAAGACAAAGCAGGAAAGGCAAGAAGGAAGGACTGGTAGTTGGCTAGATGTGAAGGGGGTTGGTCATCCTCTCTCAGCCCTGGTGCAGATATGCATAGAATGAGAGCAGTAACTCATGGTGTGTTTCATGGGCAATCCTGAGAAATATCTATTTGCAAGACTCTTGGCAAATCTCTTGTTTTTGAAAACACTTCACAGTGTTTGCTTCTGGTTGAGTCATCCAATAATACTAATTAAATCATAAACAGCATATATTGATAGTAATTTATTGTGACTAGTAAACACTTTAAATATGCTAATACATTTGTTCCAAATCTCTAAGACTTGCTATTTCACTGATTTTCTTTAGAAATGACTTCAATGTTTAATCAAAGCCCACAAGCCCAAGAATGTTGCACATTTTATTGCCAATCCTGTGGTGAAGTCATAATAGGGGACAGGTAAGGAATGCATTTAATACTGATTAATTTTGGGGGGCCTGGGAATGATTTTTTTTTTCTTTTGCTGTCAGACTTTTTGAAGTAATTACCAGGGGAGCAGAGCATGATCATAAAATGAGAGCTGATGTAAGGTCACTTTGAACAAAACCAGCCACAGACCTTGCCAGCAATGGCAGAATGGTGGGCCCTTCTCAAGGAGATAAAAGGGAGCCACAGGATGCTGGCTGCGGCAGGACAGCTGGTGTGGGTGGAGGAGCTCGAATAGGTCACTGAAGCACCTCTCTTCTGAAGAACTGTGGGATCTCTCCTGCCTGTGTTTAGTGCATACAGTGGTTGATGAGGGTTTCCACATGAAGTGCATTTTCTACCTCACAGAAGCTTGTGAAGCGGGACTTTTTATCTGAGTAATGATTTATTTCAATGCCTTTCTAAAATCCATTTCCTATTTCCCCTGCTTATTAAAACAGAGCATACAGAGCACGAATTAACCTTTTCTCAGTGATTAGGTTAATCTTGTAACCTGTTCTCCTTGTGATGTGATGTGATTAACCTATTGAGACAGGAAGGGCTCTTTTGCTATTTTATTTGCATTCCCAGGATGACTTTTAAAATTATTACTATTATTTTTGTCTTCTATCTTCCTCCCATCAGTCTTCTTGTTTCATGTGCACAAACTCTTCCTCCTGAACTTTCAGCTTCTAATTACTTATAGACTGGAAAAATAGATGAAAACCTTATTACTATTTAAAATATTTTTTAAAGAACTTGGAATTCTTTGATGGGTTACCCAAGTCAAGTATCTGAGACTTAAAAGTGAATGGATCCTTCCTGTCTGAAACCTGCACCTCTTCCAGTGCCCTAGTCTCAGTAATGCCAACCTCTACCTGTGTTTTCAAGATTGTAACCTGGTGGCCTTGTGTTGGGGTCCTCTTTGTTCCTCCACCATCACCAGCTACAGTGGCTACTTCCTTGGGAACCTGTCCACTCTCCATTCCAGTGCCACTGCCTTAGTTGAAACCCCCTGTCTTCTTACCTAGTTATACCTGTTGCCTGCCCCTCATCTGCCTAGTCTTTCTCTGCTTTTGCCCTCATCTGATCCATTGCTACACCATTGAGCAGCTGTTCTAAAATGCAGCTGGCTCCCTTGTTGAAACTCCTTCATGGTTTCAGGATAAATTACCTAAATCCTTAGCATGCTGCATTAGTTCCTTTAAGAGTTCACCTCTGTTGACCTCTCACCCTTGCTTCTGCCCTCTTTCACGCTCCTCCCCAAACACACCATTGTGCTTTGCTGGAATTCTCTGCACAGTTCTGGTGGCCTGTGTGCTGTGCTTTCTTCATACTTTCTTCACCCCAGGGGCTTATGGAAGCTGCTTCCTCTTCTGAATGTACCCACTACCCCATTACCCCCTGGTTAGCCCCTTCCTTCCCTTCAGAATTCAGCTGACAAGGCTTCTGCTACTGGGAGTCTTCCTTGAACTCTGACTTCCTTTAGGTGCTCTTTAAAGATTTATTTGCGTATCTTCGCAATTAAACTGTAGACTCTGGGGGCAGGGAGAGTCTTGACTTCTGTATCCTTTATTCCCACTCTATTGAGCGTATAATGTAGGCTAGTGGCTAGCAGTACAGACTGGGAAGCCAGACTATCTGTATTTGCATCTGCCTTTCACTGCCTGTGTGTCCTTGGAGAAGTTATTTAACCACTCTGAGCCTCAATTTCCTTATTGAGAAAATGTGGATAACAATAGTACTTACCTCATAGGGTTGTTGGGAGGATCAGATGATTTTGTTTATAGTAATGCCTGGCACATTGTAAGCATTTGGTATGTGTTAGCTACTGTGATGATTATTATTCTTATCATCATAATTATCCCTAGCATCAGGCACAGTGCCTGGTGGTGAATAGTGTGCTCTCAATAAATTTTTGCTGGGTTGAATTGAATAAACCTTGGTGTGTTTATTTTGGCTTCCCACCAGACTTTCTTGCTTGCTTCCTGATTCCTGGCAGCATCCCAGGATGAGAAGGCACAAAGTTACTCCTGTGTTAGGGGAGGTTATAAATGGAGCATCCTCAGAATGAATATCTTGAGTGAGAAATGAGGTGATTTCATATCTATAGAGAAGAGAAGAGCATCTTTGCTCGGATTACCTAAGGGTTGAAGTTGCCACAGTACATGCTTGGTGATGGGCCCACTTTATCCCAAGAGGTCCAAGAGATCCCTGTTTACATTGTAGTTTAGCCACAGATGTCCTCCTCTAAGTACATTTTAGACTTTAGTTTAATTCTCAGATGAAGTTTCTAAAACGTTCACTCCTCTACAACCATAGGTGACCTGGAAGTTACAGTTAACTTTAACAAACAAGTGAAACTCAGCACAACACTGTTTCCTGGTGACATGTAAGAGATATTGTTTGGTCATTATTGGTTGAAATTTGCTTTACTGAAAAAGGAGGAGGATTTTGAAGATTCTCACCTACAATGCCAGTTTTCTCTCTCAGGAACTCTATCTTCTGTTTTATTTAGTCCTGTCTACGATCATGGAGTTGAGAACTAGAAGGGTGTAGAGGCTAATGGTGAAGGACAGCACTCTCTGTCCCTGACTCTGACTGCGGGGAGACTGTGCATGTGGAGACAGGCACAGAATGGGCCTGAGTTTGAACTCCAGCCTTACCACTTAGGAGCTGGGGGGCCTTGTTTACATCACCTCAGCATCATCCAATAAAACCCATTTCCTAAATGGATTCCCTAGAAAGGATTCCTTCTACCCTCTTTTCTGAATTGTTCTATTAGCATGCTAGCCAATTATCTAGTTCAATGTTTCAAACTGTTTTGTTTTAGGAGTCTCTTTTTATCATCCATTTGTGTCTAAGCAATGAATCACCTTTCTTTTTATCTCTCTGAGAAGGTAGTAGTGGACTTTGCCCTCACTTCATTTAATCAAAGCGTACTATATCTGTGTATGGCCTGTGTATGCCTCTTGAACTGCACAGAGAAATCCTTCGTAAGAGAGCCATGGCTTTGCTCACATTTTACTCTAAGGTAGCATGTACGATGGAAAGCTGTGCTTCCTCCAGGCTCTGCACAAGGATCTCATGCTGCCTGTTGATATCAACCACAGTGGTCTTCTCACTGTCCCTTGGTTATCTGTTTTATATGAGTGGTAAGGACAACTCTAGTGGTTGATCTTTAAATAGAAAACAAGGTCAAAGGTGTTTCAAAAGAGCTCGTGTGCATTATCATCAAAATCATATTATTGTAAACATCTTTCCCAGGAAGGTACCCTGGACCATGTTGACTGACTTGTAATGGGTGTTCCTCTAATAGGAATTGTGGAGTGGAGTAAACATCTACCAGCTAGCCTTCTAATCTTAGAATTAAGGTACTTTAATTTTCTGTGCTTCAGTCTCTTTTTAAAATGAAGTTGGATTAGATAAACTTGACAAAATACTGTGGTGAACCTCATAAAGTTGTACTTGGATTTCTGTGAATAATGATTATATGCATAGTGCAAACCCAAAGTTGTCTTCTTTTCTTTCTTTCTTTTTGCTTTTTTTTTAAGATTAAAAAGGTTCCTGTCAAGGAAATTATGAAAATAAGATATATGGACAGTTTAACCAAAAAAGAATCATTAATGGATTTTTTTTTTACATAGAGTGAAAAAGTATCAATTTTATTTATTTTTTCATCAAGTTTTTGTTTTGTGACACCTAGTTATTTACATGGTACTGGTGTTCTAATGCAGGTCCTCACACATACTAGGCAAGCTGAGCCTCTACTCCAGCACTCATGAGTGCCTTTTAATACTTAATATCAGAGTACATGAAATCTGCTAATTAATACAAGCCTTTTTCTTTATTTAGGGTCAAAAGCTCTTAGCCAATTTGTTTTGATAATCTTGAAATAAATAGTGCCTTTAAAAAATATAGTTCTCCAATTTATAAATCAACAGTTTTTCTATAAAATTTGTCTACATATGTATAGTTTTTGATTATGTTGTTGAAACTAATCAGTTCATAATATCAAGCAACATTAGTAAAATGACTTTGTGAATAGTCTCAGAAACAGACAAGTGGTCATTGTGTTTAGAATTTGTAGTGTTCCTAGGAATAAAGTCACATCGGACTTCAATGACATTAGTTGGCCCAACAGATTTTTAGACCCAGCTCTTTTGATTATTAGACCATTTTGAGCAGAGTGTTCTCCTGAGTTCTCTGGAACATGCCATCTTTTTCCACCTGCCTCTACACACATAGGTTTCAGATCAAAGCTCAGGAGGGTGTTGGAAGTCTAGGAGACCAGCAGGATAGGCTTTATGGAAGCAGGAGGTTAGTTTATCAAAGTGATTGGTGCACTTGACATACCATCTATAATTCCTATCTGAAAATAGCTGCTTTAGTGAGTGCAGTCACTTTTTTAGTCAATGAAAACAAAGCAATTAAAAAGTGCAGAGCTGTGGGTATACCTCAGTTGCAAAATACATGCCTAGCACACACAAGGCCCTGGATTGATCCCCAACATCAAAAACAACAAAAAAATGTGGAGCACACACTGGATTATTGACAACACTATGCAAACTTTTGAAATAAAATCACTGTTTTAAGGGTCTAAAATCATACTATGTAATAATAGTATTAAAATGTAAATCTAGTTTTAGAGGATTCATTGCCTACTAGTTGGAGAATGTCACCAGAATTCATCTAAATTCCAACAGCCATATTTTGAACTTTAGATAATTGATATTCTTAAGATCCTTAATGTTCACTTTTTTGTTGTTGTTGGTGGTGGTATTTTTTTGTTTTGTTTTGGTTTTTTTTTTTGAGAGAAGGACAGTGAGAGAGAAGAAAAAAAGAGACAGAAAGAGTCAATTTTTATTGAGTTTTTCACAGGCTTTTGTTGCTCTGACACTTAGTTATGTACGAGGTGCTGGGGTTTGAACCCATGTACTTTTGCATGCTGGGCAAACGCCGTAACATCTGAGCCATGGCTCCAGTCCTGTTCACTTGGTTTAAAACCATCTGTAAAAGCCCTGTTCCTACCATTGTTATGATCTTGTTATGATCATGGATTAATGACTGAGTTTAAAGGTAAAAGATATTTTATTTTCTTATGTGTATATATATATATATATATATTTAAGTATCAAAGTATCATTAATCAGTAGCACTTACTAAAGTTGTAGAAGTTATTTTCCAAAAGATTATGCTCTACAGGCATTAAAAATAACTAGCAAATTTTAATTTAATATAAACATATGTTGTTCATCATAGACCTTTAAGCTTAGAAAAAATTTAAGAAAATATTTAACTTTTTTTCCTTAACTCCAGGTGGTTTTTACCTAAACTATCTTGGGGGAAAAATGGTATCTATTTTATTTTGAAAGTTCTCTTGGGAAGTAGATCATATCAAAGCATGGTTTTCAGGCTTTTAGATAGGTATGCTTTCAGTAGAGCTGTGATTAAAATATATCTTTTGTTCTTAAGGTTTTATGTTTTTTTTCAAAACATCAGAAAAATTTCTTTCTCCTGTAAAATCCCTTTTATCTTTGCAATGACTTGCGAATTAGATACTTTCTTGCTCCTGATGTCTTATGTAGAGATGGTTGAAGCATGCATTATGGCTTTTATTCACTGTGATATGGGGATCAAGTTAAGTTTGAAATATCATGTTTTGTGTTAATGTGCATCGAGTCCCCCAGGTCTCTGTAAAAGTACTTTCATTTCTTTGATTACGTATGGGATTTTTGAGGTTCTGTTTATTGACCCTCAAAGCAGAATGTCAGGAGACAGAGAATCTTAATGATGGAGAAAATCCAGGTGCCTATTTAGGCCTAACTCTTTTGCTCTATAAAAGACAATTTATTTCCTTCTTTCTTCTTGGAGAAAATCACACTCTGACCTGTCACTTCCCTTCTTAAAATAGTATAATGCTTACCACATGCCTGTAGGACCAAGTCCTGTTAGAGTGGCAAGTGACACCCTAAACAATCTGCTGTCATCTCACCTTGCCAGTCTCTTCTGCTGCTGTTCTGCATTGTTAGTGGGGGGAATATATTTCAAAAGAAAGATGTTAGTTGTGGAGCCAGGAAGACCAGGGTTAAGATCCTGGCATTGCTCATCACCTCTGATTTTGTGAATTAATGAAGATTATTTGACATTTCTGAGCCTCACCATTCTCCCCAGTTAACAGGAGAATGATAATTCTTACCTCACAAAATCATGAGCATTAAGTATATAGTGCTATGTCTAGTGCCCAACAGGGGTCTTCATAATTTCATCTACATGTGCAGACTCACAAGACTACCATAGGACATGTTTCTTGCCAGCTTGCCAATAGGGCAGTGTCAAGAATACCTCTCAGTAGGGGCTATGCAGCAGTTCATGCAAGTGATAGCTCACATACAAGAGTCTAAGGACTCTTTTTGCCCTATGCACAAAACACATGATCCACATTAGGCAGGGATAGTTACTTTCCTGGCTTAGATGAAGACTCATGCCCTAAGCAAACAATGTGTCTTATGGTAGCTCTTCGGTGTAGTTTCTTGGCTTCCCCACAAGACTGTGTTCAAGGAAACTCACAGCATGGTATCTTTATCAGATGCTTATAGCTCATTCATAGGTTCTTTCCAGTCCAGATGCAATTTACCAATCAGGGATCATTTTTACTGTAAGCTGGGTTGCTTAGCAATATATTTGATGCCTACGATCTTACCTGGTTTCCAGGGTAACAGAACTAGGTGATTAAACCAAAGATCAGATTCTCAAGCAGCAAGGGAAAAGGTTTGTTAACCCTTTCATCCCAGTATGCAACAGACCCAGCCAAGGCCTTCACACAACATAATTATCCAAATATGCTAGTTCATTCCATCAACAAATATTTGAGGACCTGTATCAAACAGTAGGAATACAGTGGTAAGGTAAACAGAAATGGCACCTGCCTCCATATCTTCTCTTCCACGATGCCCTGAATTCCATTCACTGTTTGTACAACTCCTATTTAGCCAGCTCAGTTGCCTCTTCTCTAAAGTTCGTAAGTTATTTACTTTTCTGATACTTTGTGTGTATTGTCCTGAATTCAAGGATTGGTTTGAGGTATCCCAAATCCCCTAAAATCAAATGCAGTTTTTGTTTACATGTGAGAATGTATTGTTTGAGGAAAGGAGCTAATGCTTTCATCTCATCAAATTTTCAAAGAAAGTCAGGTGTAATGGTGCTTGTCTGTAATCTCAGTGACTCAGGAGCCTGAAGCAGGAGGATCTCAAGTTCAAAGCCAGCCTCAGCAACTTAGAAAGATGTTGTCTCAAAATACGAAATACAAAGGACTGGAGGAGATATGTCTCAATGGTTAAGTTCCTCTGGGTTCAATCCCCAGTACCAAAAATAAAATAAAATAAAATAATTTTTTTCAAAATAATCTGAACAACCTCTCCGTATCCCCAAGAGTTTGGAGTGCCATTACTCTGTTAGGAGCAACTCTTACATGTGGCTTTGTCACTTGCTTATAGGTCTGTATTTCCTGCTGGGATGTGAGTACCTTAAGAGAAAGAACTGTACATATTCATATCTTATGCCAGGAGAATGCCTGATTCATAGTAGACTCAAGGAAATGTATTTTGAAAGAACCACTTCTCAGTATCCTCCACATGCTTAGAGGCTTGAATGGTGCCAATGGTGCAGCATTTCTTAATTTGAAAGGGAAAGTTCTTCCTTATATTAAACTAAAATCAGCTTTTCTCGTACCAAGCTCTGTCCTCTGAAGTTATAAGTTAAATGTCTACCGTCTTCCAAACTGTAAAGTCCTTTAGTGACAGTAAGTGATACTAATAGTTGATTGGGAAACCAAAGAGAAGGTTAACATAGGGAAATTGTTAAAAACAAAACAAAACAAACTATATACCTTTTTTTAATTTAAAAAGATACAATCACATTTAAATATTTTAACTTGAAACTTCTAAATATACATTAATTTACTAATATTTTAGTGGGGAAAAATTGCAGATATCACCTTAACCAGATGATTAAGATTAATATCATCAATAATAAGTCATGTCAATAATATTTTGTGATATAGTATAATGAGAAGGGTACCTCTCCTTTGTGGAATTCTTTCTCCAAACCTATAACCCCAGTATAATCATGAGACAAAATCAGATAAACACACATTGAATGATATTTTATAGAATATCTGACCAGTACTCTTCAAATATCTCAAGGTCCTGAAAAATAAAGATTAATAAACTTTCACAGACCAGGAGAGACCAGAGATACATAATGATTAAATGTAGTATGTTACTATGGATTTGATCCTGGAACTGAAAAAAAGCATATTAGTGGAAAAGGTGATAAAATCCTAATGAAGTTTGTATTTTTATGGTATATAAGACATTAGAGAAAGCTGGGTGAAGTATACGTGGGAACTATATTACTATCTTTGTAATTTTTCTGTAAACCTAAAATTAGTCCAAAATAAAAAAGTTTATTAGAGCAATAATAGAAGAAATCACAGAAGAGAGTGTTAGGTGATTTAAAATTTAAAATATGTAGACCAAATTAAAAGGCAATAATACCGAGTTTTATAACAAATGATAGACAAAGGGAAAATATTCATAATACAAAATATATTTAAAAAATCTTGGCTTGCTCTGTCATTATGCATTTGTTCATGATTGTATGGCAATGATTCCCTACTAAATATAAGACTATCTTGAACAATTAAAAAATAATCAATAAGAACATACTATTACTTCATCGGAAATAGTTTGATCATAATTCACAGGAAAAACATAGTGGTTAATAAACTTAAAAACCAGTTCAGTCTCACCAATAATTTAAGAGTTGCCAATTAAAACAGCATTGATAACATTTTTACTTGTGCAAAGATGAAAAGAAAAATGATTCAGTAAAGAAGAGGGTAAGTTAAAGAATTACAGATTGGTCCAACCTTTCTGGAAAAGAATTCACAAAATGTGTACTGGGCTTAAAAGAATGCATATCATTAGTGCTTGTGGTCATAGACTGGTAAGATATTTTCCCCAAGGAATAATCAGATATGGAATTAAATTTTCCAGTAAGAATATTCATCACAAGATTATTGCTAATAAGGAACTCAACTCCTGAATATCCAAAATCAAGGGAATGTTCTAAAAAGTTTTGACATACCTATGGAATATAGTATTATGGTCATTATAAATCATAATGTAACTAAATAAAATAAAAGCAAGATACAGTATCCTCTGATCCCAGAGGCACAAATGTATCTCTTGATAGGATGTTAAAGACACGTGTTAAAATTGGCTCAGTGGTTCAAGCGCTTGCCTGGCATATGCAGGGACCTGAGTTCAAAGCCCAGCACCACATACACAAATAAGTGTCAGAGGAACAAAGGCCAGATGCAAATATAAATAAAATTGACCCTCTCTTTCTCTCTCTCACTCTTTCCCATCTCTCTTAAAAAAAAAAAAAAAAGTAGTTATTTATCTTTGGGTAGTGAAAAAATTTTTTTTTCTTTCTACTTCTTTGCATTTTCAAAATTGTCTAGGGTGAGTATGTATTATTTTTATAATTGGGGGGAAATTAACATTGGAGGCATGTGATTGATGAGTTTCCTTCATCTTTCATGCTGACTTAATTAAAAACATATTAATTCCATTTTGTGCTGTGAATAATTGTTTTTCCTCTTTCCACCAGGAAGCTCCTCAGGGTTCTCCCACTGCCTAATGAGAACTGGGGAGCTCTCGTTGGAGAGTGGTGTTGTCATCCTGACCCTTTTGCTAATAAGCCACTTCATCCAGGAGAAAATGACTGTTTTCTTGGAGACTCTTTCTTCTTGGTGAATTTGAGAAGTAATTTGTCACAGGTAATATCTGAACCAGTCCCAGTTGAGATGTGCTTTTTTCTGGAAACATTTAAACGGTAAAATATCTTTCCATAATCAATGCTAACTTAGAGACTGGCTTAGATAACTGTTTCCCGAATCCTTTCTTAAATTCGGGGCCTGTTGAAGGAACTGTTCTAGAGGCCCAGATCCATTATTTTCAATTGCCTTTGTTCTCTAACTCTGTTCTGTTGTTTCAAGAAGAGCCTTAAGCAAAAGCAGACAGAGGCAGGAGGAGTTGGAGTTCTTCATGCGTGGATTTAGGAGTGCTACCATTTTACAAACCCAATGCCCTCCTTCCTTGGTTTTAGGATAATATTTCATAATTGGTGTGTATTTTAATCTCAATAATTAGATTTAAATTACATACCAGACCATACAATTAGAACCCGGTATTTTATTGTGTCTTTCCATAGTCTAGACTTCTGCTGATATTATAAAAGTAGATTCCATTAAGGAGAAATAGGAAATTGGAGGAGCCTTGGCATGCAAATAAGGCTGAGGCTGCAGTGTTTAAGGCGGAGCTTGACAGCATGACGTCAAATGGCCCTTGCTAAATAATTTGCTTTAGGGAGAAGGCAGTTTCCTCTCACTGCAGAAAATAAGTGGTTTACTTTATTTTAAAAGAAAATCAATGGCATTGACTGGGCCCTTGTGAAGAATCATCCCTCTGATAGCCACTCAATGCAGATGTGATTTAAAAAGTAAAGAAAATCATTGCCAGAGAGTCTTCATGTCCACTCTGATTATTGGTAGGAATAAACACGTTGTATTTTAAATTTCACTCAGAACTCATTTAATTTCCGTAATCAGAACTGACCTACTGCGGGAAACATACGGTACTTGAACAACTCTGATTGTAAATTAGTTTATAGAACTATTTTGAGGGAGAATAAGGAAATTTGTCAAATACCCAGATGAAGTTGTTGTCACTTATAAGTAATTAAATGCCTTATGTCTCACCACTAAAACAAATCTCTTTATCTAGATATCTAGACTTTAAATTGAAATACTTTAACATTATATATTTTTAGAAGACAATTGGTAAGAAGTTAATATAAATAAGTTATAGTTACATTTAAGATGATTCTATTAAATTTGTATGTAGTCTAGATTTACATACTTCATTATTTTAGATGTTTTTCACTTTATGAATAAACTATATATCTTAAAAATATTTGGAAGGTGTGAGTGGAAAGAATGGAGAAAGACTTAAGTAAGAAAAGCCATGTTTCCCTTTTAAGATAAATTCTTTGTTATGTGCTGAGCTGTATTCATATTTATATTCTCATCAGTTAGGTGAGGCTACTTGAGTATTTCTCTTCATTGTAAATGCGTATCATACATTAAAAGATGATTCTTCATATTTAGACATTACAGTTTTTGTCATCAAAGGGACCGTGGGAAATCTCTGTCACAACAAGTAGCAGTTGACAAGATTGTTTTCAAGTTGGTCTAGATGGAAGTTTAGCTTTAATTGCATATTGTTGCAATTGAAAGAGTGTGCCTATGACCAAAATAGTAACATAAATTTGGAGAGACTGCTTAAACAGTGCTCTCAAGGCTCCTGTGGGAACAGGGCTGCTCTGTGCTATTGAAAACCTATTTCTCATATCACCCAGTCTAGCCATCTAGGAGGGTTTTGAAATGTCACATGGTGATACAGCATCCTAATGGTATCTCTTGGGAAACATTTTTTTTTTTTTTTGGTGAGACAATATCAAGGGTCCTTAGAAATTGAAACAACACAAAGGAAAATAAAAACGAGGACAAGAGGCTAATCCACCTCTCCAAGCAGCACTGCCATCTCTCAGATATATTGATTTAATTAGTCCCCAACAATGTCTTTCTTTGAGGTTTGCTCTGTAGAGTTCCCACACTGTTAGGCTGCTTCATTACACAACTTGCTATATTATTTCCTTGAAGCATAGATAGAAAAAAAAAATTCATTGCAAAGCAGAGATTCTCTTTAAACAAAATTAACGTGGTAGAATATCTTAATTAAAAAGATCTGACTTTGAAAACACATAGAGCCGAACATCATTATTTCGTCCCTTCAATACCGTCTTGGAGTTTACAGAATCTTATTTGTCCCTCCATCAGTGCAGCAGTATGTGCTTTTTATTTTCAAACACTTTGTGCTGAAGATTCCCCTTTTCCTGTAATTTGTTTGTCATCTCTTGTACTATTTTTCACACGTACCAACATACTATCAATTTTGTGTGTTGGAATAAGATGATAAAAATGGCACTTCAACCTTTTATAAATTTCATATCATTCAAAGGTTAGAAATATAAGCCAGTGTGTGGTGGCTCATGCCTGTAGTCCCAACATGTGGTAGGCTGAGGCAAGAGAGTCACTTATGTCCAGGAGTTCAAGGCCAGCTTGGGCAGCATAGGGATAGGACATCTCAAAAAAAAAAAAAAAAAAAAAAAAGAAAGAAAGAAAAGAAAAGAATGAAAGAAAAAGGCTTAGAAAGTATAGCCAGATTTATAACTTCATTCTGTTTGATAAAGAACTTTGAACTTTGATTATGCTGTTGCTGCAAGTATGGCCAACAACTTTACCTTTTTATTCTTTCTTAGGGTACTTAATGATAATTTATTGGTTGATAATTTGTTTAATTAAATTCATAAGTGAATCCTTTTTTTCTTAGAAAAATTCTTTTGTAAGTATTCACAGGTATAAAAAGACTAGTATTATGACCTTCAATACGCCAGTCATCCTGATTTATAAGGTGTTCTTCATCTGTCCCTTTTTCTTCTGCTAAAGTGTTTTTAAAGCCAATCCCAATATTATGTGGTTTCATCCCTATTTGTATGCCTAAAAATATGGATTTTTTTTTACATAGTCATGCTGTCATTATCACACTTTATAATGATGATGGTATAATGTCAGGCCCTAACAAAATTCCCCAAGTATCTTCCTCCCCCCACCAAGTGTCTTAAAAGTATCTTTTACTATAGGTTTATTTGAATGAAGATCCATAAATTTGGATAGCTGAGGAAATTTTCTTTTTGTCGATCAGATATTTTTTGTGTATGTACAGCACTGGATTTTAGACCCAGAGGCCCTTTGCCACTGAGGCATACCCCCAAACCTTTTTGTTTTATTTTGAGACAGGATTTTGGTTGGCTTCAAGCTTGTAATCTTTCTTCCTCAGCTTTCCAAGGCACTGGGATTATAGGGATTATAGGCATGTGCCACCACACCTGCCTAGTTATTGATCAAGTTTTAAAAATCCTGATTGCCCACGTGTGGTAAGAGTAGAATCTTATTTTAAAAATGGACACACAAAGAATAAAACACTTCTTCTACCTCCTTGAAAGATAATGAAAAATGTTGTGTGAGAACAATTATAAATGAAATGCATAATAAAGCACCTGCTGATTATCTGCTTTCAGTGGAAAAATCCTTTCTTCGTAAGCTTTGTTGTACCAATAGCCAGTATTAGGTTTTACTAAAACGATTAATTTTTGGTAAGATTTAATGAGTGGTCAAATTCTACTTGTACAAAATAACATGCTTTAAAATTGGAATTGTGTAGATAACGTCTTATGGTAAGAAAGCATGAAACTGCCAGAAGTCAGCTTTATAGTTGAGCATACTGGCTTTCGCAGCTCTTCCTGGACCTGAGCAAACGGGTACCTTCCTTTGTTTCTGTATCTGTTTTCTGTGATGGGAATGACCTCATCCAGTGTCCGGTCTTGACCAAGCTCTGTCTGCTGTGTGCAAAATGCTGGATGTAAGGATGTCAGTGCAGCGACCAGATATGGCAATGTCTGTGGGCCTCACTTGGTGTACCTTTATAAATGCTTTAGCTAGTATGAGCTGACTTAAGGAGTTCATATTTGCTCATTTCCTCAGCAGAGACTTTTATAGAAAGACCGGTAGAATCTGTACGAATCCTGCAGTTGGACGAGTGGAAGATAGGATATGTTTTTGTATTATTGAAGGTTTCTTCAGTGTATGAAAGGATTCATCTCAGAAATCATTGATATGGAGAAGACCCATGAGGCATTATGAATTTTTATTAATAACATGGATTTGAGGCTTGGTAAAAGAATGAGTCATACAGAAAGACTTCAATATAAGTTGTGCAGGGGCTGGAGCAGTGGCTCGGCGATTACAGTGCTTGCCCGGCATGCGCTAGTACACGAATTCAAACCCCAGCACCACGTACACAGCTAAGTGTTGGAGCAATGAAAGCCATATGAAAAAATAAATAAATAAATAAAATTGATTCTCTATGTCTCTATCTCTGTCTCTCTCTCTCTCTCTCTCACACTGTCCTTCTCTCTCTTTTAAAAAAAATACAAGTTGTACAACTGCTTTTGATCATTAAAGTAAGCGATGTATTTTTAAATTAATATCTGATTGTATATGCTCTCATGCATGCACATGTGAACACACACAGAACCCTAACATGTTCACACATATACAAACACACTGAAAATAGTTTCTTGAAATAATACCTACCTGATGTTTGAAGCAGTTATATTTTCAGTTTTCTTTTAAGCAGGCTATGACCCCTGAAATTAATTCCATGAATTTATTCCCACTAATGGCATTTGATCTGTAGTCTGGAAAACACTTAGCATAGTGCTTAAAAGCACAAGCTTTATTATCTGTATTTAAGCATCAGCTTATCAGTTACTAGCAGCTTGTATATGGAACTAAATTTAAATGTGCATTTTATGCAACTTTTCAGGAAATATTCATTTATGCCAAGGGAAATTACTTGTACTCAAACTTAAAGTGATCCATTAACTTGTTCTATAAATTAATATATAACGTATCCCACATCAGGAAGTCACTGACCTTCCTCACTTCACCCTACACTCTGTTCTGCAGTGTTCCAGGAGGTATAACCTTGTGTCCAGAGTTGTAGAGCTTTTTTCCCTGCCTACTTCTTCATGGCCTCTGCCATGTGGCAGTATATGTGTGGGATGGATGTTGTATGGCCTTAACAGAGCTATTACTAAGGATTTGAAAAGGAACATTCTTTGTTTAATAATTTGTGAATGCAAGCTAATTAATGTGAGTCCTACATAATGAACTTGAATTTGTTGTTTTGTTTTGTTTTTTTTCTCTAAGAGAGAAAGAACCAACTTCATTCCATTTTTCATGCGGCTTTTGTTGCTCTAGCACTTCGTTGTGTACGCGGTGCTGGGGTTTGAACTGCGTCCTTGCATACGCCAGGCAAGCGCAACAACTGCTGAGCCACTGCTCCAGCCCCTCAACTTGAATTTTTGAAGTTTTGAAGTGTAGGAATGTTTCAGGAATTTTTCTCAACAACACTATCCCTTCTTCTAGTTATAGTGCATATCTTAAATGAAAAATGAAATAGAATATGAACACAGGTAATTTTAACTTCTGAATTATGGGTGGCTATGAGTTATAGGTTACTTACACATAAATTACACTGGATTGGGAGTCAAAACAATGAGTTCAACCTAATTCCTCTGTGTTCTGTACACATGAGTTGGGCAAGTCATTAACTCTTTCTGCCTTTGTCAACTATCACCTGCCTTTTTCAGATTATGGTTATTTGAAAATGCTTTTCAGCAATATAAAGTGTCCAAATTATTTGGCAACTTTTGGATTATCAAGAAGTGGCGAAATTTGAAATCTGTGCAATCTGTGCATTCTGTCTAAAGGCCAAAAAAAAATTATCTCTGTGCACGTGAATTATGCACGGAGGCTAAATGTATTCCCAGTGTTTAGTAGAGGGCAGAATAAATGTAAAGTTCAATGTATACTCTGGGGACTATGTTAAAATTATATATTCCTTTTAAGGAAAGCTGAATGACATTTAAATGACATTTTTCTGTTCTACAGGAACCAAAAGCAAATACCAAAGTAATTTGTAAGCGTTGCAAGGTAATGTTGGGAGAGATCATGTCATCAGGTAAGATATCATAAACAAGAAGCCAAACTGATTGCCTTCTTATTTAAAAGCCAGAATGAGAGTTTTTATAGCATACATGTAGGAAAGATAGGTGAAGAATATATTTTATATAGTTGATCCTTTTTAAAATAGAAAACAATTAACATTATCATCCAGTATGTTTGTACCTTTTGTGCGCTTAGTATTGCATTTTAAGTACTGAGAAGTTGGGTCACCTTTGCTGTTTTTCGTATCTTCTTCTTACTGTAAGTTAGTCATAGTACAATTGTTAAGCAATAGTACAAAGTTTGTACTTGGATCTATATTAAAGAAATTGGAGCCTTTTCCTTCAGTTAGAAGAGTTGGTGCCTGGAGATGGAGAGTTGCTTTTTTTGGCTACCATCTGCCTCAGGGCTATATTTTGGGGCTGGAGGTGGGAGAGGACATGTGGAAATGAAGAAAACACATTCTGAGTTTCATACTTTGTTCCGTATTCTTTTTCCCAATGGTGCTAATTATATTTTATGTAAATTCTATGTTACACTCCTTAAATATAATAATGAAAATCCTGGTAATTAAAATGTTCTTTAAAGATATGGTTTAAAATGTCTAGAGAGCTACAACATGCTGTGTGAGCTTTGTGGGTGATGAATAATCGCTTTTAATATAATTAATTAGAAGATATAATTTAAGCGAAGCTATTGTACTTAAAGGAAGGCAGATGGAGGTTTTTTTTTTTGTTTTTCTTTTAATCATCAGAATCTTATAAGTAGTTACTTGTTCAGAGTGAGCAGAAAAGGAAGATTGAGTAATATTAAAGGATACTATCCTCAATGTCATTTTTGCAGAATGAAAGCAGCCCTATCAGCAACTCCTTAGAAAATTTAAGATTTCCAATTTAAGGTTTTCAAATAAGATGAATTGATTTTTAAATTCTTACATTTCCTCTCTGAGGCTGAGTTAAAATTACAATTTAGGAATAAAAAAATGTATATCCACAAAGTCAAAAAAAATAAAAAGTAGATAATAGTAATATAAATAGGACATAGAAGCAAACTGTAAGTTGCAGTCTAAATGACTGTAGAAGGCCATTTAGATGAGAAGGGAATCAGCATTAACTGTGGAACTTTAGAGAGGCCAGAAGGAGGCAGCAGTAACAGAGAAGGCAATCTGAGACATGGAGCTGCAGGCAGGATCATTGGTTTAAAGTTTATACATAGAACTATTAGATTCCTAAGTCTCCCTCCAATTTCAGCTTGTTTATACAGATCTTAAGGTAGGAGTTTAGAGGATCTTTTCTTGGAATAATGGAAGAGTATCAACAATAGAGAAGACCTGCAGACAGACACTGAATCTGAGCATTCATTCAACAAAAAGTTGGGTCTTTCCCAGAATGGCCAAACATTACTAAGCAAGAAAGATGAAGCAAGAGTTGTCACAATACCTGACCTGAAATTATACTATAGGGCTATAGTAACAAAAACAGTATTGGTATCACAACAGACATGAAGACCAATGGAATAGAAGAGACTGAGACAAACTCACAAGTCTTTAGCCAGCTGATATTTGACAAAGGGACCAAAAATATAGTGTGGAGGAAACAGCCTGTCCAACAAATCGTGCTATACAAACTGGACAGTGGACAACTATATGCAGACAATTGAAATTAGATCCTTATCTCTCGCCCCACACAAAAATCAAATCAGAATGGATCAAAGAATTAGAAATTAAACCAGCAACTATACAATTGGCTAGAAGAAAAAATAGAATCAGCACTCTATGATATCAGTGTAGGCATCTCCTTCCTTAACAAGACTCCAAGAGCACAAGAATTAAAGCCAAAAATCAATGTGTAGGATACCACGAAACTGAAAAGCTTCTGTGAAGCTAAAGAATTAATCAAGAGTGTCAAGAGAGAACCTGCAGAATGGGAGAAAATCATTGCCTGATACGCCTCCGACCAGGGACTAATATCCAGAATATACAAAGAAGTCAAAAAACGTAGCACCAAACACACAAATAATCCAATCAATAAATGGACTAGGAAGATAATCAGAAATTTCTCAATGGAGCAAGTCCAAAAAGCCTATTTATATGAGAAAATGTTCTACATCACTAGCAATAAGAGAAATGCAAATCAAAACTTTATGAAGATTCTACCTCTCTCCAGTCAGAGTGGCAAAAATGAAGACTATGAACAATAGTAGATTCTAGAGGGGCTGTGGAAATAAAGAACACTAACACACCACTGTTAGGACTGCAAACTTGTACAACCACTCTGGAAAGTAGTGTGGAGACTCCTCAAAAAACTAGGGATGGAACCACCTTATGATCCAGCTGTCCCACTTCTGGGTATTTTCTCCAAAGAGCTAGAATCAGCAGCTCAATTTACAATAGCTAAATTATGGAACCAACCCAGATGCCTCTCACCGGATGAATGGATTAAAAAACTGTGACTATGTATATGTATAAACACACACACACAATAGAGTTCTACTCTGCTATTAGAGAAAAGGATATCATGGCATTTGCAGCTAAATAAATGGAATGGAAAAAACATCATGGTCAGTGAAATATTCCAAAAATAAAGACTTAAGAGCTGAGTTTTTTCTCTGGTATGTGGAAGCCAGAGTAAAACCTAAGATAGAATGAAATTTAGCTAAGTTTAATTAATAAGCCCACCCACATTGAAATTTCATGTAAGCTAGGGGAACCATAACTATAAAGGTGGGGAGAGAAGGGAGGGAAGGGATGAAGGGAAGAGGGGGGCTGTTAATATGCCTGGGAACACTCGACCCCCGTGGAAACCAAACTATACATAAGCAGACAGACAAACTCGGAAATTTTAAAAATTAATGTATATGTTCACGGTCATTTCAATCTATAGAATGAGGGTATTACAGGAGACATGAGATGGGGGAATGGATGAAGGCGGGGAGATCCTGGACTAGGATTGCCCTTAACTTACTTTGTCAATATCCATGTATGCATGAATATGTAACAATGATTCCCTCCAATATGTGAGACTATGTTGAACAAATTAAAAAATGAGTTTCTATTATTCAACAATAGAGATCTTATATTCAGCCATCTTCTAGCCACCAAGCCTATACCTATATCCAAAAGCTTCCTGTCAACATTTTATTGGCTTAAATTTAAATATGAATAAACTGTTGAGAAACACCAGTAGTTCTGGGGAATCTTTAATGTAAAAGAGACCAAACAAGTAAATAATCAATCAAGGAAGCAGAAAAAGCAATGAAAAGAAAATGTGTATAGTGCGGTAGAAAACTTACAAAAAAAAAATGCCCTTGGAGACATGAAACAATATTTCAAAGAACATGGAGTTAAAAATGTAATAGCTTTAAAAAATTCAAAGGACTGGAAGATTGAAATTAAGGAACTATGCCAAAAATCACAAATAGAGATTTAAATTTTAAAAAGAAATATAAAAACATAGAGACCAACAGGGCTTAGGAAATTATTAAAGAACAAAACTAGCAAAAAATACACTATTTTTCAGAACTAAAACTTCAGCTTCTTGACACAGAGGGCTAAGTGCCCCAATAGTGGAGGGGTGGAAGGGAAGCAATATCAAAGTTTTATAACAATAAGGATAAAGTTTTCAGAAAGAGAAAAGCAGTTAGTATATAATTTATTAAGAATTAGAACAGCTTGGAACTTATTAACAGTAAAGCTGAAAGCTAGAAGACAATCATGCAACCTCTTCTATATCTCTTATAGGAGATATATATATATATATATATAGATAGATAGATAGATAGATAGATAGATGTTATGTATATATACAAAAATCAGGTACTTAACCTCAAAAGAGGTGAGATGGGTTTGGAGAAACAGGTCATAGAATATAGGAGAATAGGTAGGAAGGTCCAGAGTGACAGATGTATTTAGCTGGACCACAGAATAATAGCCTTTTGAAGCCAGAAGAGAGATAAGATTATAATAAAGACTTTTTTCCCCCATTATGTAGTAGTATTGGTAAATTCTTTGATTTATTCACATGTAAAAAATAATGTTAATAATATTGAGACAAGCCATTTCATTATGTGTAAAGGATTAGCTAAAGTGCTTGGAAAACTAAACATATGAAAAAAAAAAGCAATTGTTCACTACAGGAAAAGCACAAAGTTGCACAAGACAGGAAACCTGTCATAATAATGTAAACGCTGTATATTCATTTAGCCAGACATTTTGATGTAATCCATATGTATACATGGATGTCCGGATATGTGAGTGTGTATGGAGTGGTGTTAAGGGAATGACATCCACATCTACTCTAAATCAGTAGGACTCCTCTTCCCAAAAGGGGTTGTTAAGAGGATGGACAGGTCTGTTCCACAAAAAGGAAGTACAAAATAAAACTAAAAAAAATATTAATTATCAACATTAGAGCACTGGAAAACAAAGTGAAACAATTTGGGAAGTGTTTAGTTATGAAAAAATAATACTGCATTGGGAAAGAATGGCAAGTCTGAGATCTTTTTGCCTAGGGAGGAGGCCTTGCTACCTCTTGCCTCCCCAACTTGGGCAGGGAAAAAACCTACAAATTTACTGTTTATAGGTGTCATGCTCAATTTAAATTTATACAGAGAAAGTAGAAATTTAAGGGGGTTATTTTGGAATCAAGGATTGCAGAAGGGCCAAGATAATTCATACAGCTCCGGCTGACTACTGAACTCTACATACAATAGATGTCAAGGGGTGTTTATTGTATGTTTTTTCAACAAGAATTAAAAACTTAGGGAGCCCTGTGGATTTGCTGTACCTTTGATGACATTCTTTAATCCACAACCTGGGCAGAACTTCCACTAAGAAGGCTTAGTGGCTTATGGTATTTCAATAGAATCTCTCCCCAAATAGTTGGCCAGTAGCTAATCCATACAAGTGCAATGGATGTTCTACAGAGCCAGACTACTACAAAATAAAACTGAGAAGTAACATTTGGCTACACACTGTGCAGGGAGGGGGAATGTATTTCACAGTAAGTCCAGGCCCGTTCATTGACTGTTAAAACCAATAAGCCAGCAACCCTCAGAAGAACAAAACAAAATCCAGAGTTGCTATAACATGTTACATATATCGTCTTGCTTCTGTCTAAAACTGGTGAGACATGCAAAAACAGAAAAGAATGATTCATACTGAGGAACAAAAAATGACTCCACGAACAGGTACTGAGTAAGCACAAATGTTGGATTTAGCAGACTAATATGTTGAAGGAGCTATACAAATATGATAAGGAACTAAAAGAAAAATTGTTTGAACATATAATAAATATCACCAACTTGGAAACTTCAAAGAAAGAGCAAATTGGTAATTTTAGAATTAAATGAGTAGTAACTGTACCAAATAATTCACTAGATGTTCTAAGGCACAGATATGAGACAACAGAAGGTAAAAAAATATTGATCTTGTAGATTAATACAAATTAACCAGCCAAATGAATACAGAGAAAAAGAAATCTGAAGTAAAATAAACAGAACTTTTGATTTGTGGGACAGTAGTCATCAAATGTTTAAGTGGATCCTCAGAAAATGAGGAGAAAAAGAAAGGATCAGAAAACAAAATGTAAAAAAAAGAACTTGGTTGAAATCTTGGCAAATCTGGTGAAAAATACTAACTTTCAGATCTAAGAATTTCAGTGAACCTCAAGCAGTGAAGCTTTTGAAAGTTAAAGAGAATCTAGAAAGTATGGCAAGAACAAAACAGAATACTATAAATAGAAATTTTATTGTACAATTAAGGTGGACTTCTAAAAATGGTGGCCTCTAAAAAAACATTGAAATAAATATGCAAAGTGTGAGGTAAAAAGACCTGCCAACCAACAATGCTGTATCCAGCAAAAGTGTCCTTCAAAAATAGAAACAAAATAAAGATGTGTTTGAATAAATAAATATATGAAATAATATGTTACAAGCAGACCTGCTCTTAAAAAAAAACAAAAACTTAAAGGAAATTCTTCAGGCTGAAGTGAAAGATACCAGATGGTAACTGGAATACACAGGAAGGAAAAAAGAGCAGAAGAAATGGAAATGGAAAATATATGGGTAAATTACCACAGAAGCAGACTCTAAAGAGGTAAGCACAAAATTCAAGTTACATTTTCCCTGCAATTTGCCTGTTCTCTAAAAGTAGAACTTTTGATTGCTTTGAGAAGGAAGGATAGAAATGAAAGACTACACAAGATGGTAAAGCTAACAGGTGATTGTCTCTACTAAAACATGAGATTCAAAGGACGTGCCTTCATGGTGAGGTGAGTCAAAATGGGTACAGTCCTGTAGAATTATAAATAGGTATCAACCCTTGAGGATTTTAGAGAATTTTAAATATTGAAGTCAGTGTAGTTCTTGAGGTGCCAACAGATTACCTGGCAAAATCAAATGCAAATCATCTCTTTAGGGAAATACTTTAATTGTCCAAGTCACATTACTCTCACAAATAACTTTTCAAGAACAGTATTCAGTATATAACCAAAGATAAAGAGGCACACAAGTTAACCAGACTTCCATCAGCAAGAGCTAACAAACCCAACAATGTAAAAGATTTGAAGATAGTTCAATGAAACAGCAAACAGTAAGTATCTTTGAAGAAGATCCACAATAGAATTTCCAAAAATGTGTAATATGATTGATATTAAAAATTTGGAGCCTGGTTTAATAGCAGAGCAGGTACAGCTTGAAGAAGGATTAATGGACAGAAGATAAATGTGAAGAAGAATTTGTAATCCAGCAGAGAGAGACAAAAAGGCAAAGCATATAGATAGAGTAATAGATGTGGAGCACAGAAGGAGAAAATCTAACTTGCAAAAAAGAGGGAAAAAATGAAATGCAGGTAATATTTGAACATTTGAGGATTTTACAGAAGTGGAAAACAACTATTTACAGATTCAGGAGGCATAATGAATTCCAATTCAGTAGGGCCCAAGTAAGAAAAATGAAAAGAAATCTGTACCTAGACACATCAGAGCAATATTGCAGAATGAAGAGCAAAGAGAAAATCTTAAGAGCACCAAAGAAAAATGAAAGATAACCTTCAAAGGAGCAGCAGTAATGGAAATTTGAAGACACTGGAATGATATTGTCAATGTACACAAAGAAATAACTGTTAACCCTAGGACTTTTATATCAAGTGAAAGTATCCTTCAACAAAGAAGGCAAAGATAAATATGTTTTCTGACAAACAAAAACTGGAATGTTTACCACTAGTGACTTCTTGGTAAGACAAATCCTACCTGTAGTCAGGTAGAATAAAATGACCACAGATGAATTTAAGAAGTATTGATAAAAGAGTAGTAAATAATGTAGGTGCCGTGAAGCAAAGATTAGCTGTATAAAACAATAATAATAATATCTATGGGATTAAAATTGTGGATTTAAGTTACTGACAACATATGAGTCAAAAGAGGTCACTTTGTAGTGTTAAACGGTTCAATTCCTTATCAAATAACAAAACTTCACAGTAGTAAAGTGAAAATTGATAGAACTTCAAGGAGAAATAATTAAATCCATAATAGTTATATAATAATATTTTAAGCTTTAAAAATTTTTCTCTTTTCAGTGTATAATATTGAGCAATTGAAACGTCTTCAAAAAATCTATCAGTAATAACTTTGACTTATTAAAAATAAGTGGAGGAGGGGCTGGAGCAGTGGCTGTGTGGTTGTGGTGCTTGTCTGGCATGCAAGAGTGAGTACTCGAGTTCAAACCCCAGCACCAAGTACACAACAAAGTGTTGGAGCAAGGAAGGAAGGTCACATGAAAAACTAAATAAAAATTGCTTCTCTCTCTCTCTCTCTCTCTCTCTTTAAAAAAACAAAAGTGGGGGGGGCAGTGGAAAGGCCTGGGGATGGGAGAGGGAGGGAAGATAGGGAGGGATCTAGGGAGACAACCAATAATGTAGCATACTCTTTACCCCCAAGTAATACTTATGCAATCATTTAATTCTGAAAAATTCACAAACATATATATCATATATGTGTGTGTGCATGTATGTGTGTGTGTATATATATGTGTATATATATATATATATAGAGAGAGAGAGAGAGACATTTATGTCTCTTATAGGGGCATAATATAGAAGAATCTAGAGACTGAGGTGTGAGTGATGTGGGGATAACTATGATTTAAGATCAAGTGTTTATCATATATGTTGTTACTTTATACACATTGTACAACTCAACTCTTTAATAAAAAATTGTTATTTCTCATTTTAATTTGACCTATTTAAAAAATGCATATATTTCTGTTACCAAACTATTATTTCCTTTATCTTCAATTTCTAGACATTTTGTCTTCAGCATTTTTCTACTAATATTATGATTAACTTTGTAGGTAAATTTTTGCATTTTTTAAAAATAGTACTGGGAATTGAACCCATGAACACATAGGTGCTTTACCGCTGAGCAACATCCCCAAACTTTTTTTATTTTTTTGATAGGGTCTCCCTAAGTTGCTTTGGGTCTTGCTAAATTGCTCAGGCTGACCTTGAGCTTGTATTCCTCCAGCATCCTGAATTGCTGGGATTACAGGTGTGTGCCACCATGCCCAGCTAAGATAAATTGTTAAGTAAATTGTCAAAATGTATATGTAGTTTTAAGTTCTTTACCAGATCACTTCTCAGAAATGTATATGTTCTGATAACATATACATTTCTTATAAATTCATCTGGTGGTATACCTTATTCTTTCAAATAAATTGATGCTAAAAAAATATCCTGTGGGGCTGGAGCGGTGGCTCAGGGGTTTTGGTGTTTGCCTGGCAAGCACGAGGACCCAGGTTGGAACCCCAGCACCACATACACAACTAAGTTTTGGAGGAACGAAGGCCATGTGAAAAACTCAATAAAGTTGTTTCTCTCTTTCTCTGTCTCTCTCACTGTCCCTCTCCAAAAAAAAAAAAAAAAAAAATCTTGCTTTGATTTGGTTTCCAAAAGTTAATGAGATTAAACATTTTAAATGGATTTTAAAATCAATCTAAGATGGTCATTATATTTATTAAATACCTTGTTGACTGTTCACATTTCTTATAAACTAAGTAATCAGATAACCAGATTTTGTCAGAATTGTACATTGATAGAATGAATGAGATTCTAGGTAAACACTGATGTCAGGATCTCAGAATCTGTGCATGGGTTTTGGAATACTACAACTGAAAAGCCTTTTTCACTGCCTCCCAGGGTTGTGACTATTCAGTAACATGAGGAAACCCAATGCCTAATCTACAAATCTACAAAATGGGCTAAGACTGTAATGTGATTAATTTTTATAACCTTCCATGAAAGCAAACAGTCTACCTACTACGGATGCACTTTCAGTGTGATGATATTCCAACAGATACCCTGCTATGTGACCTCAAGACTTTCTCCTTGGAGTTATCAGTACTTTGTCTTTTGACACTAAGTAGTTTTTGGAAAATGTTTACTGATTGTTCATTTCACCAGTATGTGGAATATTTAGTTTGGAAAATTTGGGAACAACATACTCACAATTAAAATATTAACATATTGGGAAGATTCTTAATTTTCTTTTTTTGTTTCTAGAAACCACTAAGTTTTATATGACAGAGATAATTATTCAACCATCTGAGAGAAGTTATCCCATCATACCAAGGTATAAATAGCAAGTTAAATTAATTTTGTAATTTCAGATGTAAGAAAGGATAGGTACAATTGATTGGGGATTTATTTTTATACATAACTCTTTATTTGGAAAAGAGGAAAAACTGTCCTTAAGTTTTTAAATACTTCAGCCAAACCACTCATTTAAACAAGATGAGGGCTTATTTCTTTGTGTTTGTTTGTGTTGTGGTATAGATAAATAGGTTCTTATAAATCTTCTAATTCTGAAAGTTTTTTCTGTTTTTTTCTATTGCAAGATATTCAGAATTTTATAACTTAATTATCAATCAGTTTTTGTTTTATTTTGTTTTGCTTTTAGTACTGGGGATTGAACACAGGGGCACTAACCACTGAGCCACATTTCTGGCCCATTTTATTTTTAATTGTGAGAAAGGCTCTCACCAAGTTTATTAGTCCTTGCTAAGTTGCTGAGGCTGGCCTTGAACTTTCGATCCTCCAACCTCAGTCTCTCAAGTTGCTGGGATTATAGGAATGTGCTACCACTCCCAGCACTAATAGGTTTTTGAATAATTAGTTCTGGTTTTCATTTAACTGTTTAAAATTTGCAACATAGGTAGGTCACTTTCAAATGACTCCCATGTTTAAAAAAAAAAAAGTTCTTTAATCTCTAAACCTATCAGTGTTTCTTTTCTTTTAAAAGTAAGAGTTAACTATAGAATATCTTTATTTTAGTTTATTGATACCCAGAAATCGTGACAACCTGAATATAAAATTGCATTTTATCCTCCTGAACATACTTTCTATATATTAGAGTTGTCACTTTAAGGAGATCTAAATGAAAAAAAAATGTAGATTATACTATGCTTGGGAGAAAATTGCTCACTTTCTTTTATAACTTAGTTATCCACTGTTTAATGTACTATAATAATAATAATATAATACAACAACAATGATAATAATACAATAATACTGGGTACCAATGGATTATCTACTAGTTCTAACATGGAATTTTTTTATTCATTAGAGGGACATAGTTAGTTTTGAGGTAAATAGTGTATTAGTGTTTGGAGAAAAGTTTTTTAAAAAAATGGAGCAAACACAAATACACTAAAATATACTAAAGTCCACATTAGTACAGATTGTGAGGGAGGAGCAATGGTTAGAAAAGTCTGACATGCTGCTGTTTCTGCCCTTTAGGTGCCCTATGTATATTTTTGGTTTATCTTGCTAGAGTTATTGTGAGAGGCCCATTGTGAAAAATGATTTCTGTTCCAACAGGTCTCAGTTTGTCCAAAGTGTTATTGCCCAGTGTCTGGTGGAACTCTCCTCTGCTAGAAGTACTTTTAGATTCACTATTCAAGGTCAGGATGGCAAAGTGTACATTTTGGTAAGAAATCATTCCATCCAGATTTTTTTTTTTTTAGCCTAGTAATCCAGGATCTTAGAAAAATTTTGCTTGTTTTTCTTTTTTTCTTAATTAACAGGTCTAGAAACTCAACCATTAAAAGTTGATTTTTGACATCAGTGTAATTCATAAATCAAACTCCCTTAACAACAAATGATTGAATATATCTATGTATTAGGTTTGAGGGATACAGAGGGAAAGAAAACCCAGTTCCTGCCCTCAAGTAGCTCACACAAGATAAGGTTTTTACTCCGATTTTAATGGTCAGTTTATTACCATTCTATCTTATTTTTCTTCCTATTTGATACTTTTTTTTTGTCATGCTGGCTCTTTGATACTCCTAACTTTAAAATATGTTTTATTGCTGCTGTTGTTTTTAATTGCCCTCTGACATCTTGATGTTTGAGAAAGCGGCAAGTTTGGGAGGAAAGGCTCTGTGCTTAGCAGATTCGTCCCTACATATGCCACAAGGATCTAGCATTGCACTACCTCTACTAAAAATAATGCTCTGCAAAAATGAATTTGGGGCATTTATCTGAAAACCAAAGAATCAAGGTCCAAGTCTCTTCTCTGCCTGTACAACTGTTTTATTCAACCGGTTAACATACATTGAGTCCTTCTTATTTGAAAGGCTCTGTTCTAGGTGCTAAAGGTGGAAACGAATGCTGTGGCCTGGGTGTAGTTACGTGTGACTTTGCATCTGGCCATCCTTTGTGGGGAAACTGGGCTTCTCTAATTCCAGAGAACTTCTCTGACAAGCTAACATATTTTCTGACTGCAGTTGATACTAAATTCACTTCATACTCAAGTCTGAACTCAGGTTTAGTTGTCTTTTCTTATAAGATTTTTAAGTTGAAACTCAGAAGTAGGAACTTTAAAATTATTTTAATATATATTTAAATTTTTTTTAAATTTCCTTTTTATGGAAGTAATGCATACTTTAAATACATTCAGATAGCATGAGGAACTTAAGTATTAGCTTCCCCATCTTGTCCACTCCCCTCCCCTGCCACATCATGTTTTCCAGAGGTAATCTTGCATTAATAGTCGGATATGTGTACTTCGATAATTTTCTATCCATATTCAACTTTATCTAAGCACACTCATAGGTATTTGTTTATGAAAACAAAACAGTATGGCATGATCAGCATTTTTTCTGTAACATGATTACTTCACATAACAGTAGATCGCAAGGATTATTTTTTGTTAGTGTAGTGCAGGTCTTATTCTTTAATGGCTGGAATTCCATTGTATGACTATAAAGGCCATGCTACAAGAAAATCTTTGTACATGTTTTAGTGCATCTTTAGAAATGGATCTCTCTACTCTAATACAGCATTGCAATTTGTGTGATATAAAATCAGATGATAATCATCTTGCAAAATGTTGTACTAATTGCTCTTTTACAGGGGATGTTCTTGGTGCCCCACCCAGATCTGGTTGACTGGGTTGGTGCACCTGTTCCCAGCCGCTGACAAAGTTAGATGCTAATGGTTCATAGAGGTTCTCTCTCCAGAAACTTGCCTTGGGATAAAGATGTTGCCTTGTGCAGGAAGTTTCCTTTTCTTGCTGACCCATGCTCATCCCTGCCCTGGTCAGCCTGTTAATGGTTTGAACCTGGGCCATAAAAAACTCAGGTATCTGGCCTCAAGTGGGGCCAACTCTGTAGGTGTAATTCAAGCTCAGGACCTCCCATGGGCTTGACTCATGCTGAATCTACATCCTGCATCCTTGCAGTCTTTCCTCTGCATTATTCCATTTCCTTCATTTCTTTTCTCCTAAGTATTCTCTCAGTGAATCCCATGCATCTACATCCCCAAACACTTTTCCATCAGCAGGATATGGGAATGCTCGGACTCATTCTGAGCCGGATGTTACCAGTCTCTTTATATTTTCTAATCTCATAAGTAAAAAAATGGTGGTAATTTTGCATTTCCCTATTTGTTATACTGACTTTTATTTTCATTTATCATATTCCTTTTTAATTTTTTTATTCTTTGCCTGTTTTTCTATTGGGCTCTTTTTGCCCCTTACTGATTTCTAGAAGCTATATATCTATATATTATAGATTATTACATTGTTATTTATGTATTGAATGTTCTCTCTTTGTCAGTTGTCCTTTTTTAACTTTAGTTGGTTGCACTATTATTATGCTTTGAAAAGCCTACCTCATTTAGAAATTATATGCATGATTCTCTATTTTTGTTTTGTTTTGTTTTTGAATAGGGCTCTTTTTTTGATGGTGGTGTTGGTATAAAATATAAATAGGGTGGTAATGTCCTCAAACATGGACTTTTCTCTTCACACCTTTAGCTCTGGCTTTTAAACTCAGACAGTTTGGTGATTGAATCTTCACGTTCCAACCATATCAAGAAGTTCCCCCTGTTGGAAGATACATTAAAAGCAGACTTCTGCTCTGCCTGGAACGCTGTCAAGGTCCTCTACCAGCCGTGCATCAGAAGTGGAGATGAAAAGTAAGCTCTGCTTTTTTTTTCCCCACTCCACACTGTGTTTCAGCTTTTGTTGTCATGCTGGTGTTAAGAAATTAATGAATTAAATGGTGCTGTACCACCACTTCCTTTCTTGAAATTTCCAGGAGTCATGTTGCTAAATATGGTTTTAAATTAGATTGAATCATTACAGATGATTCATGCAAACATGTAGAAATCTTGCTTTTACTGAAAGTAATTGGTCTTTTCTTGTAATCTCAGCTGTCTGTACATATGGCTACAGTACTAGATCAAGGCTTCAGCAATTATGAATACTTATTGGTAAGCACTTCCCAGGCATCCAGGACACACTGATGGATAAACACAGTCCTTTCCAAGGGTTGTCATTCAGACAGGGGAAAGTAAATGATAAATCAAACCACCAGCAGCAAAGGCTTATATGGCTTTTACCGTGTGTCTGGTACTCATTTAAGCTCATTTGAGCTTCTAGCTCCCCTAAGACTAGCAATAGCAATGTGAGCCCGTACTGTTATCATGCCTTGTAAAGATAAGGATACTAAGATGCAGATGGTATATTACGCTAGTAAAAAAATAAATCAAGATAAGGTAGCTATGTAGTGGTAGGATGGGTATATGGGATTGTCATTTTATATAGAAAAGTCAAAGTACCTTAGAAAAGATGATAAGTGGAAAACCTGAAGGAAATGAAGTGGTGAGCCATGGCTAAGGGAAGAGCATTTCCAGTGAAGGGATCAGCAGGTGTTTTATTGGATGAATTGGAAGTTTATACTTACTTAAAGTACTTTTTCTGTATTCTCAGTTGGGTTTGATCAAATTTGTTCTAGGAATAGAAAGATCCCATTTGTTTTCCTGGGAAATAAATAAGACATTTAAAACAATTAAGCAGTGCAAATCATAAATGATTCAAATACTCAGACTTATAAACTAAAATGCAAACTCCTCCTTCATGTTCCTCCCCAGGCATAAACTGTGTGTTGTACATTCTTCCACCTTGCTTTCTATTCATTTTGCATCTTAACATAATTTAAATGATATGTACATTTTGTAATGAAATGAACAATATACTTTGTCTTAGAGATTCTTCACATATCAATACTTGACATTTTATGAAATTGGTATACTATAAATTACTTGGCCAATTTATTAATAAGAAAGAGTTCTAGAAGTACAATTATTGGGTCAAAGGTATAAATCTTTAAAATTAAAAAAATTATTAGAGCTTTATGGTTATACATAGTAGTTGAGTTATCTTGACAAACTCATACATGTATGGCAGTCTATTTCCACTTGCATCTTTAAAATTTTTATATTCTCAAATGTTTTCTAAAATGGCATTGCAAAATTTAAACTGCCACCTGAAGTTTCCTTAACTGCCTGTTTCCCTGCTCTCTCATCATTTAGGTTTTTTCCTTTCAGATACCAATCTTAATGAGCAGATTCTGTCAACTCTTCTTATGTTTTATTAAGGTACCATCAGAGAATCTGATTATGTGTTTTGTGCTTTTAAGAATTTTTGGGTGGCCTAAGACATATTCAAGTTTTGTTGTTGTTTGTTTTTGTTTGACATAGACTTACATATTGGAGGGAATTGTTGTTAGGTAATCATATATACATGGATATTGACAAAGTATGTTAGGGCCAATCCTAGTCTAGGATCTCACCCCTTTGTCCACTTGTCCCTATAGGGCTTTTTTTTTTTTCAAGTCCGGATGTCCTGGCGAAAGTCAGTGCCTAAATGAGTTTACGTTATTTATAAAATTACTTTTGTTCTGCTTTTCCTCCTGCTACATTTTGGTTCTGCATCCCCCAAGGTAGGAAGTGAATTTTTCTAGTTGGGTAAACATGTTGTGAGTTATTTACTTGTGTCTTAAAAATATTAGAGTCTTCCTTTTTGCAGCATGATTGAGCAAACTTAAGACTCCCTGGTGTATTTTTGACACGTGGGATGGTACATTAACTATTTTAGTCCCATTGGCTAGAACTTTTTTCTAGTGGAAGTGTGGACTGCCAGATGGTAGTCTAAAAAAGGAAAATAGCAAATGTAACTATGGTTTTATTTCCTTGAGTACTTATAGAAGAGTGGCATGTAATATTTTTAGAATGTTCTTTCTAGCAATCTCTCTCAATATTTTGAACTATATTGTTTTTTATCCCTTCCCTTCTTGCTTCAACCAGTGTTCCATGTCTTAGTGAGCACTGATAGTTTACTGTTTCATGTTTTGTACTGGTAGAATAATCTATCTTAAATCCTACATTTTTTAGTTTGCATATCAGAGCTCAGATTCTGAATATTAACTTTTTAGCTTTGGACTTTAACTTCCGAAATTTTATTCTGTCATTTTTGTCAATTCACCTGTTGCCTCAGAGTCACTAGATGGGGTAATTTTGTCCTTCAGGGAATATTTGGTAATGCCTAGAGACATTTTTGACTATAATTACTTGGAAAGTTTGCATCTGGTAAATACATAAAGTTACTTTTAATATTGTACAACACATAGGAGAACCCTCACAGCAAAGAATTTTCTGTTGCAAAATGCCACATAAAGTTGAAAACTCTGAAATTAAGCTGTTTTTCCATAGTCCTTCTGGGTCTAATAGCCCATAATTTTCTTGTAATTATATTAGACCTTCAAATAAGAGAAATTCTACTATTGTATGAATTAAAATCGCTATAATCTCACGTTAACTTTGTTACAATAAGAGTAAATGGTGAGGGGCTGGAATGGTGGCTCAGCAGTTAGAGTGCTTGCCTAGCGTGCACAGGGGCCCTGTCTAAGTGTCTGAGAAACAAAGGCCAGATGAAAGAATAAATAAAATTGATTCTTTTTCTCTCTTCTTCTCTCTCTCTTAAAATAAAAAGAATAAATGGTGAAATATAATATAATTTTCATAACAATTCTTTTCTGTAAGAGGAACAATTCTTAGTGAGCACTGATAGTTTACTGTTCCATGTTTTGTATTGGTAGAATAATCTGTCTAGTTATACACCCAGAAATGGAATTACCAGATCATGTGGTAGTTCTATTTTTAATGTCTTGAGGACTCTCTATACTATTTCCCATAACAGTTGGCATCAGTTAGCAATTTTGACCAACATTGCACAAGCATTCTGATTTATCCATATCCTTGGTAAAACGTATTAACTTCTGTGTTTTTTTTTCTTATAATAACCATCCCAATGGATGTGAGGTAATCTCTCATTGTGGTTTTGATTTGTTTCTCTGATGATTAGTAATATGGAGCATATTCTCATATGCTTGTTGATCATTTGTATATCATCTTTGGAGAAATATCTATTCAAGTCCTTTTTCCATTTTTTAATTTGGATTATTAGATTTTTTGTTGAGTTGTAGGAGTACTTTATATATCCTGGGTATTAATCCCTTATCAAATATATGATTTACAAGTTTTTTTCCTTCCATTTTGTAGCATGCCTTTTTACTCTGTTGATTGAATCTCTCTCTCTCTCTTTCTCTCTTTTTTTTTCTTTTTTGGTACGTGGGATTGAACCCAGCTGCACTTACCACTGAACCACACCCCCAGCACTTTTTATTTTTTGAGAGGGTCTCTGTAAGGTTTTTAGGGCCTCACTGCTTCTGGGGCTGGCTTTGAATTTTGTGATCCTCCTACCTCAGCCTCCTGAGCTGCTGGGATTATAGGCATGTGCTACCTTGCCTGGCTGTTGAATGTATCATTTGATGTACAAATTTTTAACTTTGATATAGTATCATTTATCTATTTTGTTTTTGTTGCCCGTGCTTTTACAAAGGAAATCATTACAAAACTCTGCTTACTTTTGATACTATGCAGTGATGTAGCAAAGACTTTCATTGCCTGAAAAACTTTTGGAGATAGAATTAAATGGTTTTGACTAGACTTTCAGAAATTTGTTCTTTTTGTTGGTAAAAACATAAAACAATCTGAATGTTAATTTATGATATTTTTACATTCAGCAGAATATCCAGACATATTATTTAATAAGTACATAGTCCTCTAAAGCAATGCTAATTTATTTGCAGTGTGAATATGCTGCTAAAATAAGTCAATGAATGACTTGGTAAGTGACTGAATGAATTGATAGATGTCACCAAGCCCTAAAGAGCACTTTATTAAGGCATCTCAAGGAAATGTCTCTTCTACTTCCCACATAGGAGTCACGTGGTGACTTTGTCAAAGCATTCCAATTAGATTTATTGATTTTGCAGAGTAAATTGAACTTAAACTTCAGATAGGAATGTTCAGGTCATATTTTACCTATGAGGAAACTGAAGACCAAAAGGAGAAATAACTTCAGTCAGTCAGTTTGTCCATGATAGAGCCATAATTAGAGTTCCAAAAATCATGCTTTTCCATTGTATCATGTAGATTCTCACCATAAAATTTCAGGAGATATGAAAATGCCATTTTACTGTATGTTTTCCACAAGAACTATTTCCCTCGTAGTTAGGAAGGTGTTTGCACTGTGTCACCACTTGCAAATAGACAGCTTTCTATACTATATTCAGTGAAGATTTGCTTATCTAATTATGTAGCAGAAACTGAAACTTGTGATTTATAGTATATTCAGATCTGATGTTATATGTTGGAATTTTAGAATTAAAATGTTGATTTGCCACCCCCCCCCCAGTCCAATCCCTTAGCTTTGTAGAATAGGAATGCATTGAATGGAAATTAATATAAAAACATAGGAAAGTTGTCAGTACCTACTGGAAATCGTAATGTCTTCTTTGGAAATCACTTTTGTTACATTGCCATTATGCGTGCATGTATGAATGTATAATAACAAATCCCTTCACTGTGTAAGACTATATTGCACCAATAAAAAAAATAATTTTTTTTTTAAAAAAGGAACTCACTTTTACATAGTTGGCTACTAGTACCATATTATCACCAAAATGTACCCATTGAGAGACCATTCTTCATTATTAAGCAAATTCAGCACATATCTTCATTTGTAATTGGAAAGATCCCCCCTTTGGACTGTGTAAGTACAATGGCCACAGCTAAAATTTATTTTGTTTGGAATTCCTACATTGTTCATGAATCCATTTGTAATCATTAAAGAAGACATAGCAAATAAGATCATGATATATAATAAAAGTGAGCTTTCCTCCTGGAGACTTTAGTTTTCCTATGAAAAGCAGTTTGTCTCCTGGGATTGCTTCCTTGAGGAGAATCTAATGACAAAATGTGACACCTGGGATGGTAAAGAGGGGAGGGAGCTGGGATTGGGTAGAAGAAGGAAGGGGAATGTATACATAAAATGGTATCTTCATTCTTCTATGTTCTCTAATCATATGTGAAATATTTATGATTCAGACCTGAAATATCTTTCACATCTTAAGAAGGTCTTGGTTTTAGGTACTGGAAGTGTATATAGTTTGATGGTTGAGTGCTTTCTTAGCATATGCGGGGCCCTGGTTCATTCCCCAGCATTGCAAAAAAAAATCAATCAATTAGAAATGTGTGTGGGGGTGTGTGTGGGGGTGTATATATATATATATATATATATATTTTTTTTTTTTTTTTGCCTTCTACTATACCTGGTATTATGTATGATTCCAAAACAGGAAAGAAAAGATTTCTTCCAGATAGGAACTTCATAGATAAGACAACATAAATAAAAAACTAAATAAATAATTCTTTCTAAATGTCAGAATCTCCATAATGCTAATTATGTAGTTTCCTAGTGCTACTATGACAAAATACTTGAAATGGGGTAAATTAAAAACAACAGAAATTTATTTCTCACAGTTTTAGAGGCTGGTTCAAGACCAAGGTGCCAGGAAGTAGAGTGTTTGGTGACAACCTAATTTCTGCTTCCAGAGTTGCTCCTTGTTGCCACAGTATTCTGACGTAATGGAAAGGAAGGAAGGGCAAAAGCACCTGCTTTTTCGAGACACTTATCCTATCCATGAGGGCAAAGGCCTTAAGACCCGGCACCTCCTAAAGGCCCCACCTCCTAATACTTCTACACTGGGGATTAAGTTTCAACATGAATTTTGGAGGAAACACAAACATTCAATCCATGGCAGCTGAGGAATGGATTTTCGTGGCTGTTCCATGAAACAGCAAATGAATAATATATTCATTGACTGAATTAAAAAAAAAATAGCACAAAGGTTCTCTTCCGCTCCCTTCTACTCCATCCTCTCTCCCATGACAGCTGAAAAGGGCTGGGCAGAGAAAGTGTGCCTGTGGTCACATAGTGGGGGACCCCAGTAGGCTGCAGCTGATGGAAGGCTATGTGCTCCCTTTTGTCTGTTTAGAATATTAGGCTCCTCAGAAGGTTTGGTTGAAGAGAGGGGTTCACAGCTGACAAAAAAAAAATTGAAAATCACCCTTCTTTGTGATATGCGTATCACCAGATTATGCTTGAATCTACTGGTTTACAAAGTTACAACCTAGTGAAACAATCAAATGGTGGCCCTAATTGATAGAATAATCTTCCTTCTGTTGAATTGAAATCTACCTCCCAGAAACTTTCAGACAGAGCTTCTAAAAATTAATCTGCTGATTTTAAAATTTGACAGCTGTAATATTCAGATACCCTGACACACTCTCCTAGGTTCACTTTTCCAGGCCAAGCATCCTTGGTTGAATAGTTTCAAGCTTCCCTTTCCCTGCACCATCTCCCCTTGACTCACATTTCTTTTACCATCTTGATTGCTATAAGAAGAGAGTGTCATTTTTGCTTATATGTGGGTATGAATATGAAAGAAGCTGAGCTAGGGATGCAGTCTGTGAGGCCATTGTATGTAATTTAGATGTAAAGAAAAGATAATGTTTTGGGTGGAACTAGAAAGGAGAGACTGAATTTCAAGAATTTGGACAGAAAACTTTCAACTTCGGGTATTAGGATCATTCATTCATTTACTTATTAATTCAGTGAATACTTATTAAATGCATACTATTGAGTCTGAAGCGATGGCTCAATGGTTAGGGCACTTGCCTTGCATGCACGAGGACGTGGGTTCAAAATTTAGCACCACATAAATAACTTAAGTGTTGGAGCAACAAAAACCAGATGAGAAACTAAATAAAATTGATTCTCTCTCTCTCACTGTCCCTCTCTTTCTCTCTTTATAAAAAAAAAAAATGCATACTACTGTATTAAGTATCAGGAATATAATATTGAGCTAGAAGACACCTGAAGCCTTATATCATAGTTCTTATTATAGTCTAGTGGAAAGACAAATAAATGTATAGTTTGCAATCTCACAATGCTGTGACAGTTACATGATCCTATAAGAGCAAATCACAGGGAGACCAGCTATGTCAGGATGAGATTCCACGCAGACTTGTTATTCCACTGCTGTCAGGACAAGGAGTGTGTGAAGAGACCTAAGGGGAAAAGCATTTAAAGGGTTCTGGGGTGGGGAAGCCCAGTGAGTCCTGGAATGGGAGGAAGGCCAGGGTGGCTGTAATGGAGAGAGTGAGAAACAAGGAAAGGGCTGGGAGGAGTCAGACCAACTGTCCCAAAGGATACTGGAAAGAATTTTGTCTGTTTATCCCAGGGACAATAAGAACCTACTGAACATTTTATCTAGAGAAAGGGTAAGAGTTTAATTTATACTTCAGAAAGATTATTCTGGCAGCTACCTAGAGAACAGTTGGATATGGTACATCAGATAGGAAACTATTACAGTAGCCCAAGAGAAGAGAAATGATTGTAGTTTAGACTTGGGTGATGGTAGCTGGGATAGATGTGAGACATACTTAATAAGTAAAATTGCAGTGCTTGGTGATGGATTGGTTCTCGGGAATGACCACTATTTACTGGGATAGATAACACTGCAAGAAGATCAAGTTTTAGTTGAAGAAAATGAAGTCTAGTTTTATATATGTTGAGTTAAAAAAAATAGCAAGTAGAAAGCTAATATGTAGAATTGGGGTTTGATGAAAATTTTGGGCTGAATTTGTAAATCTGTGACTATCTACCTATTGGTCATAATTGAAAGCAAAGTCATAATTCAAGCCATGGGTAGTGTTGTTTAAGAAGAGAGAATAAAAGACTGATCTGTAAAGAACACCCACATTTATAGGCCAGATAAAGGAAAATGAGTCTGGAGAGAGAGGAATGGCCAGAGAGGTAGGAGGAAGGCAACAGAATATTTTTTCACATAAGCTAAGGGGAAAAAAACGCCTGTAGGAGGAAGACGTGTTTCAAGCAAGACATGAAATTGATAACGTGCATTGGATTTAGATTATGAAGATCTTCAGTAACTTTAGCAGGGATTGTCTTGTAGGTGACTGGACTGGGAGTTGGATTGGAAAATTGAGCAGTAGGTAAGAGGTAATGAGACAGAGACAAGACATACAGGCAGCTGTTTCAAGAAGATAGAAAGTACCTGGGCTTATTGGTGCATGGCTATAATCCCAGTGGATCAGGAGCCTGGGGCAGGAGGATTGTGAAGTTCAAATCCAGCATCAGCAACTTGGAAAGGCCCTAAAAAAACTTAGAGAGACACTGTCTCAAAAAATATAAAGGGCTAAGGTTGTGGTTCAGTGGTTAATAGCCACTGGATTCAATCTCTGGTTCCAACAAAAAGAAGAAGATTGGCTGTAAAGAACAGGAGAAAAGGGATAGGATAGGAACTGGTTGAAGGTAAGTGGAGTTGGGCTCCACAGAGTCAATTAAAAGGCCAATAGGGAGTGTTATGTTAAGATGAGGTTGAAGTTGACTACACAGGAGAAATAAGGAATGACTGACAAGGCAGAATTCTAGGATGAGATACGAGGGGCTCTTGTGGAGCAACTAGCCTTAGCAGCTGCAATGGCTTGCTTCCCTTTTGCAACAGAAGGGAAGGATATCAGAATTGGAATGGATGCGATAGGGTTGCATATTAGGTTTTAATGAAGATGAAAGACTTATCCTCTGCTGCCTTTTGTTTTATCTGTTAAATAGGAGCCAAGGTGGAAAAGGCAATAAAGGGAAAGGGGTAATGGACAGAAGTTTGAGAAGGGAAAATTTTAATGATCATTTGGAAAGGAGGTAAGCAAGAAGACCAAGGATGTGTAGGATTGGTAGACTTTGCTTGCTGCCCATCTGAGGCTTGTGATCATGATTTTAGTGATACTCAGCTTTCTTATACTGTGGCTTTCTCTAGCTTATCATCTTCCTAGTGCAGGCACAGAGCAAGCAGATAGTTGGGTTCATCAGGGTTAAAGTTTGTTGTCTCCTTGCAGAGAGTGTTGTGCTACCCTTGTGTTATTAAAATGATGGACTGCAGAAACTGTGGCCTATTTTAATGAATATTAAGAGTTGGAAAGGGACTGTAGCTTCTAATCATTTACTGAAACTTGGCTGTGGCAGAGGAGAAAGCTTTTAATTTTATGTCTGAAGCTTCTCAAAATGTTATTTTTAAAGATACCAAAGATTATTGATGGGAAATGATCTCTTTAAGATATATTAAGGAAAACTCAAATCCCTTAATGGAGTTTTAGCAGCTATTCAACTGTACACCTCACATTTAATTTTCTTCAAGATTTTCCATATGATTTTTGTGATCTTATTCTGTAAGGAAATGTATTAGCCTCATGGAATAATGAGTATAAAGAAAAAGGCATGTAAACTTTAGTGTCTGCCAGAATTTTACTTTGACATTTGTCATGTAAAGCAACTACAATGTTCCTGTTGGTTCTGCTTTTATGCCAGACACTGGGGTGAAAGTGAACTTTGGATTCTAAGGTCAGTGGAGGGAAGAAGTCAGTTTCTTTCATATCACTTTAGGATTTTAAAATCCAGACAGCTGTAAGAGCCCTCCAGGTGCATATACCTCTATTGAAAACCACGATAAATTGGACATTTCATTATTAGTGTTTCCATTGTTAAGCCTGGCTTCTATTGTAACATCCACTGTGGGAGCAAGTGGTTATCTCAGGGATCAAGGCAGGGCTTCAAGCCAAAAGCTTCTAGCAATATTGCTGACCTCTAAGGGACAGCCTCTGCAGACCTGTACCATACCAAGTGCCAGAACCTTGCTGTGGCCAATTTCTCTCCAAATTAGAGAAAAACTGTCTCCTCAATTTAAAAAATCTAATCATTCCTAATTCCCCAGATAAATGATAAAGATATTCTCCTTGTAAAGAATTTTTAAGTTCTAAGGTCAAGCTAAAATTCTCTGATAACCATCTCCAATTCCAGTCCCTTCTACATAAGTTGCCAGGTTGCTGTGTATCTTTCTGGACCTTTATCTAAGCATATACATATTTATATATATGCCCCTAGAGATAGATTTGGGAATATTTTGTGTTTTCCTTTTTCTTTTCAACAAAAATAATATCATACCATAGTATTCTTTTGCAATTTATTTTCTCATGCAACATTATGTCTTCTCAGTACATACAGATGTATCTCATTTTAAACTGCTGTGCAATAGTCCATAAGGTAGATATTTCATGATTTAGTCATTTTATTAAAATTATTTTGAATTTTTCTCTGATACTAAGAAATTTGCAAGGAAAGTCCTTGTGTATACTTCTTTGTGTACCTCTGCAAAGATTTCTTCTCTTTTCTTTTTTAAAGAAAGAGGGACAGTGAGAGAGAGAAAAGAGAGAATCAGTTTTATTTAGTATTTCATCTGGTTTTTGTTGCTCTGACACTTAGTTGTTTATGTGCTGCTGGGGTTTAAACCCGAGTCCTAGCACATGGCTAGGCAAGTACCCTACCTACTGAGCCACCTCTCCAGCACCTGCAAGGATTTCTTTAAAGTTGATGAAATGAAATGGAGCTGCTGTTCTTGGGGTATATTTACATTCAATTTTTAAAAAATAATCTTTTTATTTTGGAGTAATTTTAGATTTACATAAAAGTTGCAAAAATAGTACCTATCATTCTGTTGAACCCCTCACCTGATTTCAGTTTCCCTCATGTTATCATCTTAAATTACCATGGGACCTTTGCCAAAACAAAGAAACCAGCATTGGTACATTGCTATTAACAGAATTCTAGGCTATAGTCAGATTTCACCTAGTCTTCCACTGGTGAAATATTTGTATCATAAGGAATCATGTATATTTATTTCATATAATCTAATATTTAGGTTATAATCTAATACCATCCTATTATTTTTGTTACTATTTATTTTGTTGCTCAAATTGTTCTATCCTTGGGCATTGGAGAGCTATTCTAGGCTAGCTCCTGTCCCTTTGATATATCCTCATACTGTTTAATTTTTTATTATCTGCTTACTCCCTGTTCTCACACAATATTCCAGGGTCTAGAATCAGCCCTAGAAGGAGCCCTGATTCTTGTTATTGGAGAATGGGAGTGCTCCTTATACTATATTTTAAATTTTAATAGGTATTGTGTAATTTCCCTTCTAGGGACTATTGTAGTTGACAGTTTTATCCTTCTCCTCAACCTTATTTCAGTACTGGATATTATGTTTACTAATTTTTGCCAATCTGATAGAATGGTATCTTTTTTAAAATGACTGATTACTAGCGCGCCTCACCCTGATTAAGGTGTTTGTCGCTGTTTTTTGTTTATTTGATTTTTTACTCCTATTTCCTTAGCATCTGTTATTTCCATCATTTCTCTCCTGTTAGCAACCTAAAATAAAGGTGCCTCTACCGGGGAAGTGACATAACCTTGCTAATTTTATCACAGGGTTTGTTTCTAAACCAATAAGTCCAGAAGGGGGAGACTGACAGTATATATCATTATAAACTGTAATAAGGTTATTCAGGTTGGCTCTGAAAAGTTACTCATACTTGTGAGTTTTTTTTTTTTTTTAAGAGAGAGGGAGAGAATCAATTTTACTTATTTATTTTTTCATGTGGTTTTTGTTTTTCTGACACTTAGTTGTGTATGTGGTGTAGGGGACTGAACCCGGGTCCTCACACATGCCAGGCAAGCACTGTAACCATTGAGCCACTGCTCCAGCCCATCACAGTCGTGTTTTCTGAATAGAAATGTCTTTGGGTTCAAGTAAGGTTTACATAGACAGAACAGACAGTCATTCCACTTTTCTTTTTGGGAAGAATAATATTCTTGTGTGGATCTGGTACTCTTTTTTTGTAAGTCCTTTCTCCTTAAAAGTCTTTCAGGATAAATATTACGGTGTTGATAATCTAATAGTAACTTTCATAGCTTAAGCTATTTCTATGCCTCAGTCCTTTGCTAAGCTTTTAATAAATACATTGTATTGTCGGATCCCTGTAACATCTCTGTGAGACGAGTGCTATATTGAATTTATGGTTTCTTGGTCACTGAGGCATGGCTAAGCTGTAATGCACTTTGAATTCAAGGACAGGTCTGTCTTTAAAATCTTTGGTTCTGTGGGCCACATGTCCTTCTTATGTCAGTATTTACAGACTGTCATCTGAAACTACCACCTGTGAAGCACAAATTGTGGTGGAAGTGGATTTATTTACTTTGAGCTGGTTTTGGACTCCTCAAATTTATACCATCAAGATTCCTGCTCAGCCCTACTCTTTTTACCTTCCTAATGAAACCTAAAACGTGGCTACTGCTTCTCAACCTAATTTTATCGATTCTTTAATCCCCGTCCCCTTAGTTACAAACACACCTTGGCTTCCCCCAAGCCCACCTTAGTATATTACCATGTACCTATGGACACCTCCAAATCATCTTGATCTTTTGGAGGCTGACCCCCTTCCCTCTCTTTTCCACATTTGACTCACCAGCTAAGTTGTTGGCAAATAATTATTTTTTTCAGTATGCTATGTGTTGAGCTCTTTTGTATCTCACCTACATGATCTGCTTTCTTTGGGCTTCTCTGGACAAATTGCAATGATTACTTCTATACTCACCTCAGCTTCTTGTATAATCTACAGACTCACCTTGGAACTCATGAGCCACCTTTTACCTCTTCGGTGAAATCATTTGGTCTGTGTTTAAAAACTACTGAAACAAAAACAGAACTTTAGGACAGAGAGATTGCTTAGAAATAACTTGTTCACAACTAAATTCTTAACCAAACAGTTATAAATGGTTATCAATATATTAACATGATTGGTTTACTTTACATATAACTCAGTAAATGTGTTCTAGAAAGGTAGAATGAGCCTATCTTCTTATTGAAAATATTGCCCTGGGGCTTCATGATGTGGTGTGGAAATGTATTTATTGAGAGTTTGGGGTTCCAGAGAGAAGTACACGTGAAGAATAGTCCTCCTCCTGCCAGGAAGGCCATCCTCTTCCACCTAGTGCAGGGAGTTTCAGGAAGGAGGCACAGAGTGGTGAGAGAAGAAGGGGACACCCTCCTAGCCAATCAGATCAGCTGAATCAGCCCTGGCACTCAGTGGCGTTACAGATGTCCAGCCATGTTGCTCTCATGCCCTAGAAATACATTTCTTAAAGTTAAGAATCTTACCTTATGCAGAGACTTTGGCACCCTGAAAGTCACAAGAATAATTTCCCCATCAGAGGTTAGAAGTGATTGCTAGAGTACTTGACATTGAGATGAACTGTAACATTTGGGACACTTACAAATGTAGAAGGGCATTTGGCATTTTGCAATGGGAAGAGTGTAAGACTAGAGACAAACATGGAATACAGTCTTGGATTTTCCACTGATTATCACCATGGCCAAGTCAAGTTATAGCCTCCTCTCTGGGCCTTAATTTTCTCATCTTTTGGGATAGCTATAATTAACCTGCTATTCCTTGACTTTGGGATACTTACAAGCGTTTTAAAGAGTGTAATCTCAAGCTTTTTTATTGTGTTTAATTTGTCTTATAAACTGAAGGTTTTGTTTTCTCTTGCTGTATTTAATGAATGCAGTGCTTAACCTCAGTTCTACAGAAAATTCACTTAGATTTTACAGTTAGAGATATGAAAGATAAAAACACTAATAATACAGAATTCTTGTTTTCAGAGTCTAACTTTTTATCTTGGGAACTGACAAATTACACAAGAAGTCTATATGATACACATGCTATGCCCTGTGTATAAGGCATTAAAGAGGCTTTCTGATTAATTCTGATTAAGGGAAGCTTCACAGAGAACATAGTACTTGATTTGAGAACTAAGGGATAGAAAGATAACGGGCCAGGATGTTGAAGAGAAGACAGCTTGAACAAATGTGCAAAGATATTTCAGGTTATATTTCCCAAAATGTATTTCATAGGACATTAATAGCTTTTTGGAGGGTGCAGGGCAGCCAGGAAATGTTATAATCAATAATGTTGAAATTGTGTTTGTATAATAATGGTGTTAAGGTGCTGTAATTGCTGCCTGTTTTATCATTTTTGTTATTAAGCAAATTGTGAATCCATGGACTCAGTAAAATTATGTATAGGTATTTTTATTGTACTCCTCAATATCTTAATATTCTAAAGTTAAATATGAATTGCTAGGATGAACATATAGTGTATAACGCTTGTGAATCTTATATATGTTCATGGATCCCTTTTGCATGGGAATATTATGTCCAAAGTATACACTTTTGAGAAATTGCACAAGAATATCATGTTATCAGTAGATTGAAGTAAGAGATATTCCCCTGACAGTAATTGCATTAAAATTTAAAAATAGGAGTTTAAGGAAAAAGGAAAATTAAGAACATATATTCTCAAAGGGAAGTTACATTTTATTCAGCAAGTAGGTGTCAGTATTTGCCAAGTATGGCTTGGTTATAGTTCATCAAAGGGAACGAATTGGAGGAGGATAGTCATATGTTGTTCAATTCTCTTTGAGAACTTTTTCATTTTTCATTTTTGGTACTTGGGGGTTTAACCAAGGAGCACTTTATCACTGAGCTACATCCCCAGCTGTTTTTTTGTTTTTTTGTTTCTTGAGCAAGGGTTTCACTAAGTTGCTAAGACTGACCTTGAACTTGGCAATTTTCCTACCTCAGCCCCTACCCCCTATAGCTGGGTTTACAGGCATGCACCACCATGCCCAGGTGTATGTTAGCAATTTATTTTTTCTTTTCTTTTTTTAATTTTTTTTTTTTTTGGTTCAACGTTGTCTTACATAATGAAGGGATTTGTTGGTTCACGTTCATACATGCATATATATTTTCAGAGTCATGTAAACCTAATCCTTGTCCAGGATCTCCTCCACTTCCCCAACTATCCAATCTCATGTCTCCTCTAATTCTCCCAAGTTACAGATATAAATGACCATATAAGTATATTTTAAACAATGAAATTACTAGATTTATATGCTGTCTGGGTATATGAATCATGTGAGTCAAGCATACTCTGTGGTATTGAACATCCCCTTTTTTCTTCCCTCTCCTCCCTCCCTTTCTCCTCACCCCCTCTTCATAGCTATAGTCCCCACAGCTTATGCATTACTTCAGATTTGATGGGGTCTATTAATTAAACTTGAATAACTTTCATCCTATCTTAGATTTTATTCTAGCTTCCTCATATGAGAGAAAACATTTGACCCTTAAGTCTCTGGGTTTGGCTTGTTTCACTCAGCATGGTTTTTTCCATTTCCATCCATTTACCTGCAAAAGCAATGATATCATTCTTTCTAATAGATGAGTACAATTCCATTCTATATATAAATACCAGTTTTTTGGATCCCATGTTAGCAATTTATAAGACTGTACAACAAATGAAGTAACATACTCTTTCTCTGTCTCACAAGAATCCTATTGTACTGGACAAAGAGAGGAGGGCAAGTTTTATTTATTTGTTTATTCATTCAGTCAACATGTTAGGCATGCATTAGTGAATAAAAACTATATAAGTCTTGCTCTTATAAAACAGACAATCTAGCAATGGTGTTAATCTGTATCTAGTATTATTATCCTGTATTATGTAAACCATAACTACTTGCTTGGTAACCACCTGAGAAACAACCAAACCCCCAAGTCAGTTCTTTTTTTTTTGTTTTTTATTAAGTTTTTGAGTTATTGTACAATCATAAATAAATATAAAGTAACAATATGATATGCATTTGTTCTTAAATTACACCCACATCCCAGTCTCTTGATTTTTCTATATTTCACCGCTATGAGTGATATAAATGCTTAGGTTGTGAACTTTCCAGAATTAAATGATTGCATAAGTATTATTTGGATTCTCAGGGGGGGCAAGTCAATTCTTAGTAATGGATTCAAGTAAAAGTGAGATCGAGGATGGTTTATAATACTAAATATGTCAATCAGCATACTTTTGTATATCAGTCTCATGCCAAACTCCATCAAGTATGCTGGGTTCCCAGGATTACAAACAGAAATAGCCTGGACTGTGAGGATTATAAGCACTGAATCTGTATCCAAGTGCATACATACCCACCAAGTCTTACTCAGCACAATGCCCATGTCCCAAAGAGGAGGAAAAATGATGGAGAGGTAGTTACCCATTCCAAAGCTGTCATCTGCTTTTGCTCACACTTCCAATGGAAAATGCAGTTTCCCCTACTGTATCCTCCCTTCCCTGAAGAACAGATGTCATTACAGATACAGACTAACCATAGGTCCTGCTTCTTTACCTTGGAGAAATAACCTATAAATGTTGGACATCTTGGAATGCCTGCATAACTTCTCTGTGCATGTTTGCACCAAAATCTACTGAAACAAAAGAAAATATAATAAAAAAAATTTAAGCCCAACGGTTTTGTTACATGGTGATGTTAATTTTTTATTGATGCACTTCGTACTTTTTCTGGTGACACTAATTAATGCTAATGTGGCTTGTACATATAATTCTCTGCAGCTATATTGATTACACCTGGCAGCTCTGCCTCTTGAAGCTGAATACTGGGCAGGTTTATAGATATTCAGAGCCTGAGTAAAATAAACTTAAGGGAAAACTCCAAAAGTTGGGAATTCAGGAAACACTTGGAGGAAGACAGGTTTTTTTCAACCTCTTTGGAAAGCAAATCTTTACTGGTTAAGGATTACTATGCTTATTTTGTTATTTTTTAACTTTCAAAATGATAAATCTCTCATCGACAAAATTTATATATTTTTTTGCCTTCTAAAATAAGATCTTCCTTAACCAAAAAATTGGGGAGGAGAATCTACTCTTAAGCTGTGGGGAGCATAGCTCAGGAATCATCCATTATTCATTTTATGGTATCATTCATTTGTGAAAATCAAGTAAAGGTTCTCTTTAGATACTTATAAGAGTTGTTTGCTATCAAATTCACATGATTATTATGAAAAACTACATTATTTCTACCTTAGTGTGTTAATGCGTCAGTGCCAGGTTTTGACTTAATAAGCACAGTACTAGAAACAGTGAGGGATTCCAAGCAAATTAAACATAATCCTATCTTCTTAGCATCTTTGGGTTACTTGTGGTGTATGATGGTATTAAAATATGTTCACATTTTCTCTGCTGTTCCTCCCTTTAAGAGGTGGAGCTTAATTCCATTCTCTTTTGAGTGTAAGATGGACTTAGTGACTACTTCTCACAAATAGACGGAAGCCGTGCAACAGAGTGAATTGTGAGACTAGGTCATAAAGGCACAGTGGATTCCCTTGTTCTGCGTCTTGGATCACCCCTTCTATAAGAATCTAGCTGCCACCACAAAGAAATTGGTCATGAGAGTTTTGTGGTGAGCAACTCAGGCCCCAGCCAAAAGCCATGCGAGTGTGTCATCTTGGAAGCAGGTCCCCTAGCTCCTCTCCGGCATTTGGATGCTGTTGCTGTCATGATTATATATATATATATATATATATATATATATATATATATATATATATATATATATATTCAGTAATTGAATAGGCGCTTAAATAGTGAGCCACATTCCCATATCCTTTTCTTTTATACCTATTTTATTTTGAGACAGGGTCTCACTAAGTTGCCTAGGGCCTTGCTAAGTAGCTGTGGATGGCTTTGAAATCGGGATCCTCTTGCTTCAGCCTCTCTAGTTGCTGGGATTACAGGCCTGTTCCACTACACGCAGCCCACATGATATTTTGACTCTAATCTGGTGAGAGACTGAGTATAAAATTTGCTACACTCAGACCACCAGCTCTGTGTGTAGAAATTGCTAAGGCTAAGTTAGTTCCAAATTCCTGACCTACAGAAACTGTCAGATGTGCATTATTTTAAGTCAAATTTTGGTATAGTTGTTTTACAGTATGGATAATTAATTCACATGATATCACAGAAACCTGGAGTCCTTGGACACCTCACCTCTAGCACATTTCAAAGTAGCAATAAACTCTGTAAAACTGGATAAACATTAGGCATATGTGTCCATTTTTCTTGGCAAGTCGTTATAGTTTTTATCAGTTCCAAAAAGAAGCACTTAATCTCTGAAAGGTTACAAATCCTGCATTGTGTATCTTTTTCAGAAGAAGCAGAGCAGTGAATTAGATAGGATTAAATAGATGTTTCATCAAGGGGGGATATCTCCTACATATAAGTAGTTGATATGTATGTGTTGATGAAGACTGGAGCTGACTTGAGCCAAGTGAAAAACACTGGTATAGACATGTGGGACAGATTCCTTTCAAAGTATGTGTGTTTGCTTTAGATCAGGGTGGGCAAACTCTAGCCAGCAGGACCAATCCATGACCTCCTCCTGCTTTTGAAACTTTATTGAAACAAGGCCACATCCATCTGCATACAGTTTCTTTGGTTGCATTTATCATACAGCTGCAAAGTAGTTGTGACAAATGTCCTATAAGCAGTAAAATATTTACTGACTCTTTATAGAAAAGTTTGCTGACCTTTACTTCTGAATAGTGAGATGAGGTTCACATTCAGTGGCATAAAAGCAGTATCTAAAATGCATCTTTCTAACTGATGGTTGGATGCACTTCATGCCATGTAGCGTACTGTCTTACAGCTAAGTAATACATTAACATTTACTCCCCAAACCCCACAGGAGTAATTGCAGTCCTGGTTGAAGGAAATGGCTATCTAGACAGCCTCCTGGAGAAATGAGATTTGTGGAACAGAGGGCATTGGTTAATGATGCTGGATCAGAGGTGGATCAGAGAGCCTTGAACTGCTGACAGCAGTTCTTTAGCCATAAGGGACACAAGCGGGAGCAACCTGCTGTTATGTGCTACTGTAATGGAGCTCTTACTTCCTCTGTATTTATCTCCCCACTTGACGTTTTGCTTTTCTGCCTGGAGAATCTCATAAACCTGATCTATAAATGATACATTATTTTTAAATGAGATGCTTGAGGGCTAGAGTCTAGGATATTTTCTAATTCCTTATTTATATTATATTAGGAACTCTTATCACTAAGAGTTACTGATTGATTCTTATAGATTAAAATAGTAGTCACTTTAGTAATATTGGGCTTAATTTTGGAACTTCAAGCCTGATTTCTTTTTTTTTTTCCTTCAGTTAAGTTCCCGGTAGCAGCTGGTTGTGTTTTGTACATTAATTTCTAATGTGCTAACCGTTTATACTTTAGGACATTTCTCAAACTTTAATAACAACTGTTTAGAAAAAGACTAGGAAGGAAACGGCACAAAGTGGATCATGTCATTGTTTTTCAGTCTTCCATGGTATTTCTGCTCACTATACGTGATTGCCCAGGGCGCCACCTCAGACCTCCCAAGATGTATATCCTGTGAGTACTGGCTAATGTCCTCGGCAGGGAGGAGCATGACCAGGTTCATGTATCCATATTGACATGTGGCTCATTGTTCAAGAGTTCTGTCTTCATTGCTGGTTATATTAGTGAAACAATATTTATTTTCTCACATTTTGTACTGTACTAAGGAAGGGGGGTCAATCAGAGCAATTTGGCTAATTTTCTAAGAGTTCCCACCAAGTTTATAATGTAATTAATTAACTTTTTAAATTTCTTTTTTAAAGAGAGAGAGAACCAACTTTGTTTAGTTTTTCATCTGACCTTTTTTTCTCTAACACTTAGCTGGGTACATGGTCCTGTGGTTTGAACCCAGGTCCTCACCCATGCCAGGCAAGCGTTCCAACTGTTGAGCTACCACTCCAGTCCCATTAATTAACTTTTGTTATGAAATGTTTTAAATTTAGAGAAGAATTAGGGAAAAATCCAATGAGCATTCACTTTCTTACTCCCCAGTTTTTTATGAACCTTATCATATTGCCATATTTGTTATATATACTCAGAGAGGTAATTTTTAAAAATTAAGCATTGAAACTTAGAAGTTGAAACTTCTCTGAATTCATTCCCTGTTTTCTTTCCTTCTGTCTGCAGTTTGTTGTTGTTCATCATTGTCATGCATATCTTTATAAATAAGATTATATACCAGTGATGGCCATATGTGCTTTAAGTAGGAGTACTTTTGTACTTTTACTAAACGTAAATATTAAAATTATGTACTGTTAACTCACATGTTTTAAAATGCCATGTAAGTTATATCTTGTCTGTTTCCTTTCACAGTTTGCTTTTTTCACTCAGCATGAAGACTTTCATGTCGATACATGTAGTGTGTTCATTATTTTGTTATATAATATTCCAATGTTAGAATATGCCACAACTTGTTTAGTGGATATTTAAGTAGGTTCATTTTTTGCATTACAAATAATGCAGTAGTGAGTATTCTTGTTTATATCTCTTTTGAATATGTGTGAGTTTTTCTCTTCCTATACTAAGAAGTGGGTGATTGGGTCCTATTGTTATTAGGTAATTTCATATTATTAGGTAAGTCCAAACTGGTGTCTGAAATAGCTATACAAATTTACACCCATACCAATATTATGACCAGAACTTTTTATTTTTTCAATTTGATATTTTTCTATTATAAGGAGTATTTTCCTAATTACTGGTGTGATTAATCCTTGGCTTTAAATTACTTTAAAATTTTTATATTTATACTATAAGTTTGCTATTGACAAAAATTCAGACTGGGAAATTCCATTAGGACAAACAAAATTTGATTTCTGCAACAGTGTATCAGCCATGGGAAAAAAAAGGGTAGAATATAGGAGACTTCATAGATAAAAGAAGTATAAACATGGAGCTTAACAGCCAGTTGTAATCTGTAGACTTTATTTGGGTCTTAATTTAAATAAGCTAAAGAAAAGTTAAGATTATTGAAGATGTGAAATTTGAGGAAATCGAAGAGTCTAATTTAAGTGTGATAATATTATGGTTATGATTTTTCAAATGAATTTATCTTTTAGATTACATATTGAAGTACTCTAAAAGTATAGATTGCTATGGTTTGCATAAATGTACCCCAGAGTCCATGTGTTAAGGACTTGGTCCCTGGCTGGCACAGCTGGGAAGTGGTGGGGCATAGTGGGAGGTCCTTAAGTTACTGGGGTCCTTTTCTCAAAGGAGATATGGGACCCTGGGCTCTTCCTCTTGCTCTTTGCTTAATGGCTGGTAATTAAGTGGTTTGTTCCCCCATGCACTCCTACCATGATGTGCTGCCCTTTCAAAGAGGCCCAGACCCATGGGACCACTTGATTTTGGACTGGAACTCCAGAACCATGGGCCAAAATAAACCTTTTCTTGTTACAAGTTAATTGCCTCAAGTATTTTGTTGTAGTGTCAAATAACAGGGAATGAATTTAGAGAAAGCTGACTAACACACAAATGATATGGTAGTATTTACGGAATTTGCTTTTAAAAAATTGCAGTGGTAGGGGTATTTGGCAAGGAATATAGCTGAAACAAGATTGGCCATGATCTGAAAATGGTTGAAGTTGAGTCATGGGGATATGGGTGTTTAGGATACTGTGCTCTCTACTTTTGTATATGTTTGAAATTTTTGATAGTATTATTTCAAAATTTAGGTTAAAGATTTTCATTATGGAATAGTTTTATTATAGACTTCTGTCTGTTTATCAATGTACCCTTCTAGAAAACAATCATCAGATAAAGGAAATCTTATCTTAAAGTGATGTTCTTGCATCATCACATGGTAAAATATACTTGGATTGAAGATCAACTATCCATTCTTTAATTAGATCTAGAATCACTATTATTTTATTCCCTTTTAAAATGTGGATAACATAATTATTTTCAAAATACTTCATCATGCCTTAGAAAATCATTTATAGATCTTAAAGTGTTTTTTTTTTTAAATGGGCTCTTCTTGGCTTATAATTGAATATATTTCAAAAGAGTCTTTCTGAGAAAATTCTTTATAACTAGAAGAATTTTTCTCCAAGACATTATGTTAAAAATATCATATAGATTCCCAGGAAAGTTAATCTGTAAGATAATATAATATAATCTACAAAACTGACAGAATACGAAAGGGTCAGGACAGGCATGAATTAAATTGTTTTCTAGGAAAAAGCTTTCTTACTTGAATTCAGACTCTAAAGCATGAGTGCCTTTCCTACATATTTATAGGAATTGGTCTCATATACTCCTGCATCATATAGTTGTCATATGCTTCACATCCTGGAGGTGAAGGAACACATCCATCTCCTGTAACTTGGACTTTTCCCATTCATGTTTATAAGAGTAGAGATTTTCTGTATATGACTGATTTTGATAATAAAAACCTGCCTTTTGTGCTTTCTTTATACATTATTTCATTTGATATTCACAAGAATCCTTTGAAACTTAAAGGACAGATATAATTAACCTCGTTTTTCATCTGAAAAAATCAGGGCTCAGAAGTGTATTAGAAAACCCTTTGGAGTCAGAAGGCTGCATTTGAGTCCTGATTCTTTTGACTGCACATGTCATTTAATCTCTTGTACTTCAGTTTGATTGTCTGTAAATGAACCTAATAAAATCCTATTTCACAGTGTTACCATGGAAATTAAATGAATTAATATGTGAAAAGATTGGATAACATATCAGGTACTATGTAAATTTTCATTATTCCTCAATGATGGAGATCATAGCAGGTTTTATCTTAATAAATGGTTACTAAGCTGAAAAACAGAACAGTAGTGAAACTCATCCATCTGATATAAATCACCTTTTGGAGGAAATAGGGAATGGTTAGCTTAGAGAAAAATCGGGAGAATGTGTTAGATATTGTCAGATATTTTTTGAAGCACTCAGGTTCTGAAGAGTAGACTTCACTCAATGTAAAGAACTTTCTTGCAGTGATTCTTCCTGTAATTGCGGTTTTTTGAGCAAAGACCAGACAACTACCTTAGAAATATTGGAGAGGGGTTAAATTCCTCTCAGGCCAAGTCCTAGTCTGAGGTTCCATTTTTGAAATCTAACACATTTCAGATTTATGTAGAGATTCCTGATTATTGGATGAAGGTTTGAGATGCACTAATGATGACAGCACATTACAATGGGATCAAAAGCATAGAAGATGAACTATAAGCTGATTTTTAAAAAATTTTTTCAGCAAATGTTATTAAGTACCAGGTACAGTAGCACACACCTCTAATCCCAGCGACATGGGAGACTGAGGCAGGAGGACTGCAAGTTTAAGGCCAGACTCAGCAACTTATCGAGAAAAGGGCTAGGTATGTAGCTCAGTGTATTAATATATATTAATTAAATATTTAGTATATTACAAAATCATGTGCTAGATATTAAGGCTTTTTAAAAAAGCCATCCTACTCTTCGTTGTTGTTTGAATGTGAGTCTGTTGTTTGTAATCATCCTCTCACCTTTTAAATACAGTGTGTCTATGTCAAACAAATAAAAAAAAAACTATAAATACAGTGTGTCAGTCTTGATCTTCCCAGGTTTTTTTAGGTGAAATGATAAAATGTTAACTTTGCCCACTACTTATGTTCATGTTATTCCAGCTGATTTAGTTTCCATTTTTGTTGAAAATTTCCTGCATGAACTTAAATTCTCCAGGGTAGAGTCAAAATGTGTTAAAATGACCTCCTAAAAAAAGAAACAGAAAATAGATCACCTAGTACGAAACATGTTTTTGCATCCTAGGCTCTGAGGATAAAATGTGTGATTAGATGAGTAATGTGTCCGATCCTTACTGCTATTTAAACATGCGGGTGGGTGCGTTATGTGTATTTGTGTATTTAAAATTGAAATTTTTTGTTTGAACAGTATCTTTCATTTGGTATACTTCATGGTGATTTATCATAATAGACTGCTTTAAATCATTTGAAATAGCAAGACATATGAATTTTAACAATAACTTCCCCAAGGCTAGAGAAGTCAGCAGGAGCTCAAACTGCTAGGTAGACATATTTTTTTTCAAACTCATATGCAAGTGTAAAACTTTTATGAGGCTGCTTTAACAAGGCCCTTTGGGGTTTAAGGTTATTTATCTAAGCTCTTATTAAAAATGAAAACTTTTCTAGGTTTAACCCTGTAAAGCAAAACTGATCCTAACAATATTGTAAGCTGAAAGAATGAATACTGTTCCACAGACTGAGTCCAAAATAAAGTTAAGGAGACTTTGGCGCTAGTATCCTCAACACTAACATGATAATAGGAGAGTGAAAACAGAGCTCTATTTCAGTCTTCTTTAATTAAGAAAATTTAGCTCACTATACTCATAGTTTAGGGTTTGGCATGACTTACTAAGATGACTTGCAGCCACGGAAGCAAGCCCTGTTTCACAGGGTTCTCCAATGTGTCCATTGAGAGTGAACTTGCCCCGGGACAATGTTGCCTGGTACAAGGTCTATGAACACCTTTTCATTTATGGTATCTGCACTGAGAAGTAGGGCACGGAAGAGAGGTGATTTCTGAGATTAATGTCCCAGAATCACTTGGTATATAACCTAGCTGAAGAGGCAGCACTGCTGCAGGAAAAAATTTATAATCTTGAAATGTGTTCCTTTTCTTTGTAGGTATGTTCAAGTTTGATGAGTCTTGGTCCTGCAGTAAATCTATTCTTCGACCCTGGGGGCTATGGTTTTAAATGATCTATAATGTAGTGCAGTTGTATAGAACGAGAACATATGAGGAGAGAGGGCAAATGTTGCAAAACTGGGATCAAGATCTTTTGCAGGCTTGAAGAGAGCTTATCTTGAGTCAATTTAACTTGGTCATGTCCGGTTCCGTTGGCAAAGATGAGAATATGGGTGAATGGATGAATAGACTGATAGAAAGATTGGGTAAAAAGATGAATAGAAAAAGCAAAGTACTAATTATGGGTAGTGATTGTTAGTGAATAAGTTTCTATGCCACAGAACCAGTATAGAAACTAGATAAACAGACATATCTGAAAAAGAACACCATAACAAATGCAGAATCTTAATGAATTTATAAAATGACCTAAAGTGAAAATTATGGGCCAGAGAGCATTTTTGGATTGTTTTTAAGTGTCTTATCTCAATAGTTAACCTTAGTAGTATTCACAAGTCATTGGAAATAATATTTCTTAATGTTACCCGAGGCCTTCTGAGTCATTCAGTTTCGACAGAGTGAAAATGCTTCAGAAACAAAGGAGAGAAATAAGAGAGTGGAGCACTCAGATGATATTTTTAAGGAGAGAAGTACAAAACTACCATCTGGCAATTGTGATTTAAAGCATGAAGAACACAAAGAGCAAACACCAAGGAGATGATGATGGCAGAAATGTTGGCTGGAGGTCAGAGGTAGAAGCAATACAAATGCAAAAATGTGAACAGGTTAGAAAACATCAAAGTGAACATAAGTTTAGGAACTTCTATTGTGACAGAATCTTAAAGCAGTTGCAAATAGGAAGAAAGCTGTATATATACTTTGTTTTTAACTCTCAAACAGCTGTTTTAACAGTTGAGTTGCCTGGCACTGTCAGGATTAGAATATTTTAAGTGTAGTGAAACCCAACTGTTATCACAGGTATTTAGTCTGATAGACTTAATCTGGCTACGATTAGGTTATAAGACCTAATGCGATCATAGCACCAGACAGATTGTGGTTTGATTGGACATAATAAAAATGTGAACAAATACTAGGTCGAATGTTTGGTTGGACAGCTGCCTCTCCAAAGAAGCCATACTCCCAGGTTTATTTTGGTGAAGGGAACTAACCTTGTTCATAGTTAAGGGAAATTTCCGAAGTACTTTGGCCTTGCATTCCTTGGATGTGAGCTTTGTTTGTTAGCACTTAAAAAATGTCTGCCTAGTTTTACTGACATTTCTTTATCCTTTTATAAATAGATAATATATCTGCTCAAGTCATCTCAAGCAGCCACTTGAGATGCCCTTTGCTTGTTTTGTATTTTTGTTATCCAAGAAAAGCTTCATATTAATAGCAGCCACCAGATTTGTCAATCTGCAGGTACCACATTTTTAATTTCTAGAATAACTTGAGTATTGCTGCAATGATAAAGTCTTGAATTCTAAATTTAGTAACCTAAGTACCTTTTATCATCCAAAAACTTATTCATTAGGTTAGTTTCAGGTACATTATCTAGAAGATTGGAATTACTTGTATCTTAATTTAAATAAGGATTTCATTACTCATTAAGATCACTTGATTAATTCCCTATGCCAAAACTATATTTTTACTTGATATGTTAATGTGTATGTTCAAATATTCAAAGATAGATTTCCTTTCATATGTTGACAAAATGAAAGTAGTTTTACTTTTTTATATGATCACCAAATTGGTCAAGGTTTTTTTTTTCCTTACTATAATTTGGGGGATTTATTAAGTCATACAAATTTTAATGAGGATTCCTGAATAAACTTTTTTGTTAAGTTACCTGTGGCAAAAACAACAGATTTCAAATACTTAGTTGCTTATCACTTATATTACTTTAAAAAAATTATTTAACAGATTCTTAAAAGCATACTTTTAAATGGGTGAACTTTGAAGGTTAAGTGGTAATGATTTGATTTATAGCACAGCTTATTCAAGAGAACTTTAAAAGAAAAGACTAGACATTTCTTTTTTAAAAAATTGCAATTCTTGGTCAAGTGAATGATTCATGTTCGGATTTTGAAAATAGAAAATGTCCTACTAAAGTGCATCATTTTATTTATAACTCCTTAAAATTATAGAGACCTACAGTATAAACAGTAGAGAAAAGATTACCAAACTCTATTTTAATGTACATTTAAATTTGTGGCATTATGTACTTTCTTTAAATATGTGGATTGAAACCAGGGCACTTCCAACACATAGCTCATCCTTCTATGTGATTATTTTTAAGAACAAACTTAAAACGAACTCTACCAGAGTTACATTGACATGTGACTTCACAAAACATCTGAAGTCTCAAACCTGAGGACATTTTCTAAAAGGAAGGGCTGTTGCACAGGAAGCATGATCTTGGCTTTGGATTGTTATCCCTCTTCATGGAGGAATAATGTGCTAGTCAGCTTTCTGTTACTGTAACAAAATACCTGAGATCATCAGTTTAAAAAGAGGAAAGTTTAATTTTGTCTCACGGTTTTGGAGGTTTCATTCTATGGTCAGTTGGCCCTATTGCTTTTAGCCTGTTGTTACGATTTGGATACTAGATGTCCACCAATAACTCACGTGGGAGACAATGCAAGAAGGCTTAGGAGTGAAATGAGAGGGTTATGAGATTCTTAACCCAAGAACTGGGGTTGTGCCTTTGGGGTATATAGATTTTGTACCTGGCAAGTGGAGTATTTCTCTTTCTGCTTCCTGATGGCAATGCCCAGAGTCACTTTCTTCCACCATGATGTTCTGCCTCACCTCTGGCCTCAAAAAATGGAACCTGCCTTCTACGAATGGGTACCTCTGAAACTGTAAGTCCCCAAATAAATTATTCCTCCTCTAAAATTACTCTTGTCAGGTCTTTTAGTCACAGCAGTGAAAATGCTGACTAAAACCATCATGGGGAAGCTGCTTACCTCATAGCAGCCTGGCAGTTGTGCGGGAACAGAGAGAAAGAGAGAAGAAGCAGAAGGAGAAGTGTGGGATGGGGAGGAGGAGAAGGGTCCTACTTTTCGGGAAAAAACTTTCCTCCCATAGACCCTACCTCTTAAATGTTTCACCATCTCCCAATAATGCCAAGAATTGTTGACCCAGGCCCTAACCTGAGTCTTTGGGTGGGGGACATTTCACATCAAAACTAGTGCAGACAGTAGCTCATTAGAATTCATTTTTCAATGGGTCAGGAAAAAGCCACAGATGATTTAGAGTTATACAGGTGAGTAGCTAATAGCAAAAATACCAAGATTGACCAAGCTTAATTCTTTTGATTTGTGTCGCAACATTGTCAATTTCTCTCTTGTAAGGGAGGGCGTATGGATTTCCAAGAGAGGGTATCCTAGTGTGGACTTAGGAAAAGGAGTAAAGAAAAGCCAGCGATAGTGAGTATGATAGCATTCTGTGACGATCGGGAAGAGTGCAGTTGGATATGGGCAGACCACCACGATACACCACTTCTGAAGGTATCCGAAGGCAAGGGCTGATAGAGTTCTGGTAGATCACATCTCTCTTTTCTGCTGATACCAGATATGGCCTTACCATTTTCCTCAACAGTTCAAACTGAAAAATTAGGAAAGCATTTGTTTTACCAAGTCTAGGAAATCATCAAAGAATAAAACATCTTAAACATTTCCATATAAAAGGACTCCAAATGAAACACTTATCAATAAGTAATGATATTATATTAATGCCAGTAATATCAGCATTAATAATGCCAATAGATTGAATGACGTGTTTTTTAAAAATTCATCCTTGCAAAAGTGCATTGAGATCTATCCCTCCCAAACCACACACACACACACACACCTTAAGCCCTTGCTTTGTGCTTTATGCATCCAAAACACTTCATATCCACATTGACAAAAGACTTAAATTATGGGTCAGAGTGTGCAGTGATTAATGAAAGTGTTGGCTGAGGGGCCCTGATGGGACAGGGAACCTGTGATGCCAAGTGTGAGGTTTACTTATGAGAATGTTATTAGAGTGGACCTAATTTATTATGTCCAAGCCCTCATCCTTTGACTTCCAGTTAGTTACTCAGGAGAGTGATTAAAGGATTGGAAGTGTGTTTCTCAGCTTCTTTTTCAACTGATTTCCTCTGGTAATGGAATGTGGTAAAAAATATGAGCATTTTGAAAACTTTTCCTAGATGGCTATGTTTATTAATATTTCCAGCACAGATACAATGGTATATTAGAAGTTAGTTCAAAATGGAATTGTTTGTACTATTTAATCAAAAAATGATAAATTAGAAAAAAGGATTTTAATCTGAAAGCAGTGACTCTTATCAAAGGTTCATAAATCTTGGAAACATTATGCTAAGTAAAAGAAGCCAGACTAAAAAGGCCACATACTGCATGATCCCATTTATATGAAAGGGGGGCATGAGTGTATTGGGGAGTGGGTGATCTGAGAAACACTCAAAATCATATGCAAAAGGATCTTTATAAAGATAAACACTGTTTTGAACAGAGTCCATAGAGACTTGTAGAGACTTATAAATATCAGTGATTTAAAAGTCCCTTTTTAAAAGCCTTTAAAAATTAATTTCCATGTTTTGTCCTCTTTTTATTATTTTTTAGAATTTCTATCATAAGAGCGTCTGTCCTCTTAGATTTCTAAAAACAATTTATTAAGCATGTTTTTTTAAAAATTATAAAATCCCTCTAGCATATGGTTTGAAGTGTTTTAGATTTTCTGGCAAGTTTTTTTTATTGATTTTTTTAACAGTTGTGCCTCTAATACATCTCTCTCCTCAAATTGTGGTATCATTTATCACAAGTAAATAACCATGTAATATGTTGCATTTCACAAATATCAGAGTCCATTTTTAGATTTTGTTTCCCGTTGCAAACTATTAATTTAACTACATTGGTTTATTGTATGTTTTAGTATCTAGAAGGCAAATATGCTAATCAGCATTCTCCTTTCTCATGGTCATTTTCAAGCATTTATTTTTCTATATATTGTTATTTTGTCCAGTTCTGGTAAAAAAAATAAAATAACCCCCTTTGGGATTCTAATTAAAATTTCATTAAATTAAAAAGTAAATGTTGAGACAATTGACAGGATTATGATATTAAGTCTATCATTGCATTTGTTCTTGTCTAGTTTTATGCTCTTCAGTAGGTTATATAATTTTCTTTCTGTGGGTCTTTTTCCTTTTTGTTAAGTTTTATTTCTAAGAATTTTATAATCATGGATACTATTATGATAGAAGCAAATATTTTCCCATTACTATTTTTAGGCTGCCCTCCATGCTACCTGTACTCCTGCCCTGGGAACTAGAGAGACTTTTGGTTTTCACATAATTTTCTTGGCTACATTTCCTAACTCTCACTATTAAGAGTCTCTCAGGCTTTCTAGGTAAAAATTCATATCACCAGGGGAAAGCAGCGTTAATTTGAATTTCTCCTTTATAAGAATATGTTAATTAATAAGAATGATAGCATTCTTGTCTAGTTCCTGATTACAGTTATAATGGTTGTACGTTTTGCCATTTGTGATTTTTTAAGTTTTGCATATAAATGATGAAAAAAAGCCTAATAATTAACAAGATTACTGAAATCATCATTGCAGTTGTACAGTGGGGTACCGCGGCATACAACTCAGCAAAAATTTGAAAGTAAGTTAAATAAAAAAGAAACCTAGCATGAACATGGCCCCTAGGTTCGATCTCCAGCACTACCAAAAAATGCATTAAAGAAGCTGTTTACAGAAAGTAAACCCAAATAGCCAACAAATATATGAGAAGACATTCAGGTTCATTGGATGTCCAAGTTCATTGAACAAGGCAAAAGTAAACCAAATAAATAGCATATTACATTTTTCCCATCAAACTTTAAAAATGCAACTGTTAGTTCATTGTTAAGGGGATATGGGGCAAAGAGTTTCTGTGACAGATTTGTAAATGTAAATTAGCACAGACTTTGTAAACGTATATTCAGATTGAAAATACACATGCTGTTCAACCTTATAATACCACTTGTGAGACTACCAAACACAAGCCATGGTATCAGAATGTAAGGATATATAAGAAAGGATTATTATTATAACATTGTTCATAGCAAGGAAAAAAAACTGAGAAGAAAAGATATCCATGTTATAATTTGAATATACACACCTTGGACTATTAGCCACCCATTATAGCAAATTACTAGTTCCAGAGCAGTTGACTTGAGGGTAGAGGGAAGCCAGTAGGTAATAGAGGTCACTGATGGTATGGATGTAGGGAGAGGTGAGGGAGGCAAAAAAAAGGGGAAGAATGCATTAACATATGGAATATGACAAAGATTTCATAAACAAGACAACCAAAGTACCAAGCTTAAAGAAATAAAATGCACATTTGATCAAATTAAAATTAAGAAAATTTAAACATGTGTTTATCATGTGATCCAGTATCTGCACATTTGGACCTTTATCCTAGGGAAAATGGAAACATGTTCATTCTAAAATTTGTGTACAAATGTTCATAGCAACTTATAGCTATTAGCTGTAATAGCCAAAAACAGAAATCAGGCCAAATGTCCTTCAGTAGATGGATGGTTAAACAACTGTGGTGTATCTATATTATGGAAATCTGATCAGCAATAAAAAGGAATAAACTTTTTGTTTTGTTTTGTTTGGTGTTGAAATTAAACCCAGGGCCTTGTACTTGCTAAGCACACACTCTACCACTGAGCTTACTCCTCAAGTCCATGAATGCACTATTGATAGAATAACTTGGATGAGTCTAGAGGGAATTATAGTGAGGGGGGGGGACTCAAAAAGTTATTAATCCTATATGAATTCATTAACATGAATATTCTTTTTTCTTTCCTCATCTTTGGTATTAGAGATAGAACCCAGGGCCTCATGCATGCTAGGCAAGCACTCTTTTACTGAGCTATATCTCCAGCCCTCTTTAAATTTTACTTTGAGACAGAGTCTTGCTAAATTGCCAAGGTTGCCCTCAAACTGGTGATGATCCTCCCTCAGCCAGCCTCCCAAGTAGCTGGATTACAGGTGTATGCCACTCTGCCCAGCTATTACCAGCTATCATATAACATTCTTCTTTTTTTGTTAGAGAGAGAGAGAGAGAATCAATTTTATTTAGTTTTAGTTTTTCATGTGGCCTTCATTGCTCCAACACTCCATTGTGTACATGGTGCTGGGGTTTGAATCCACATCCTCATGCTTGCCAGGTAATCACCGAAACCACTGAGTCACCACTCCAGCCCTTATATAACATTCTTGAAATAAAATTATAAAAATTAAGAATATATTAGTGGTTGCCAGGGGAAAGAGAAAGTGGGGAGGAATGAAGAGAATTAGCTGTGCCCCCTTGTACCATGAGAGATCCTGTCATAGCATAGTTTTGTATCTTGGCTATTGTAACGTGAACGAGGTCATGTGGCTCTGCACATGTGGTGAAATGTGCACACACACATGCATATATGAATGCATGTCTAACTGATCATGTCCATCATCATTTTGGCTGGATTATATTAATGTCAATGTAGTTATCTAGAATGGTAGTGTTGGGGGAAACTGGGTAAAGGTTAGACAGAATCTCTCTGTATTGTATATTAATTGAATTTATAATTAACTCCAAATGAAAATTGAGAAAAAATGGATTAAAGTCTTAAAATGGAAAAAAAATAAAGAAAGGGCAAAGGAGAGCAAATGCTAACATGACAGTGTAAATGACTTGGAGATTGATTTTCCCAGTTGAGTCTGAGAACAGGAATGAAAGAATAATAAAATGAAAATAAACATTATAATTATTTTTAGGATAGGTATAAACTACATGGAATAAAGGTCAGCATGCCACATGTTCATCTATTTGAAAGTAAATATTGTCCAAAATTAATTACAACAGAAGATTTAAAATATTTTAGTTACTTTTGGGAATATTTTTACTTGTTCATTATTATATAATTTATCCAGTGCATTCAATATTCATCCATCTCAATAAGAAAAGGTGGAATATCTCTGTTGGTGTCCTAAAGCCACCTCTTTTCCTATAAAGTAGTTTTTTCCTCAAATTCCTTTGTAACAAAATAAAAATATAAACAAATCACCATCCTTTGTAAATTTGAAATATGCGGACCATAAAATTGCCCTTTTAAATGGTACATGTCAGTAGATTTGGGTATATTTATAAGGTTGTGCAACCATCAGTATCTAATTTTGGAATATTTTTATCACCCAAAAGTAAAACACTGCCCACTGGCAGTCATTCCCCATTCCTCCCTCTTTCCAGCCCCTGACAATTTCTTATCTACGTTCTGTCTTCCTGGATTTGCTCATTCTGAACATTTCATACCAAAGAAGTCATACAGTATATGGCATACACATTAAGAATGATCTAACACGAGTCAGAGTGGGCATTGAGTTGCATAGTTGTGATCCCAGCTACTCAGGATCCTGAGGCAGGAAGATCACAAGTTGGAAGCCAGCCTGGGAAACACAGTGAGACCCTATCTCAAAAAAAATAAAATAAAAAAAATTAAAAACGTGTCAACCAGTTACAGTATATGAATATACGGATCTTGTTTAGGTTAGATTCAAAAAAACTAAGAATATTAATGATTTAGTGGAGGAAATTGAACACTGACTACAAAATTGATATTAGAATACTGTTAAACTTTTTTAAGGAAAATGAATTATATGTAAGTACCTTTTTAAAACAAACCAGAAAGATCCTATATTTTAGAGATTCATACTGAAATATTTCTTCATGAAATAACATGTTGTCTGTGATTTCCTCCAAAATAATTCAGGGCAGGTGGTAGTAGTGGCGATACAGATAAAGCAAAGTTGACCATGTTGAGAGGGATGGTTTGAAGCATGTGTGGCGTATGCTGCTAAACCAGGCCCATTTTGTACCCCATGCAGTCTGTCAATAACTGGGATGAGTTTTGCAAAACAGAAAGAATTTATTCATGAGGCAGCCATAGGTGGAGATGGGCGAGCAAGGCTCAAATCGGCCTCTCCAAGGACCAGGCTTGGGGCTGTTGATGGACTGAGGTGTGGGGAAAGGTGACTGGAGTTTAAGAAGTCATCAGTGGTCAGGGCCTGTGTCATCAGGCTTTATCAGCTGTTAACCAGCATGATCCACATGTTGGACAGGTCTCTTTAATTGGTCTTAAAATTCAACTAAATGGAAGTAAGTAAGAGTAGGTGAAGCAATAGGTTTATTCATGTTTTCCCTTGGATTTAGTTACATGGACCCATTTTACTTTTCTCTCTTTTTTGGATATTTGAAATTTTCTGTAACAGAAAGTTTTTTTTAATATCTAAGGGAGTAACTGGCCTCTTTAGATGTTCTCAATAATATCACTACAGTTATGAAGTTTCTGACAGGCTTGTTGGTAGGGTGGTTCTCTTCTTTAATAAACATACCCCCAGTCTAATTCCTGTATTCTCAGTCATTGGTAAATACAGGTGTTTATTTTTTAAAATCTCTTATTTTTTTGCCAGGAGTTAATACATTTAATTTTGAGATTATCTTATGGTATCTTATTTAAAGCAGTACCATTTCCCTATACTTTTTAATGCTTGAGAGATTGTCTTGACAGGCTTACAGATCTTACCAGTAAAGTTTGAAAGGCATATTTTTCAGGAATTGTATGCCTAAATTCCATCTTTCAAGAACACTTTAATTCAAAGAGTATTAAAGACCAGTGTTGACCTTTGTGGTTTTAAAAGTTCAAAACTTACCTGTATACTTTTCCCAGATAATTATTCTTTAGGATATAGTTCATTACTTAATAAACCTGATTTTGAAGTTTATAAGTAGTAGTAGGTATATACATTTTTAGGATCTATTTTTATGAATGAGTACATTAAAAAGATTTAAGTATAGTGAAGGTAAAATAGCTTATCATAACAGATATACCAATACATTTTGTTGTTTCAGATTTTGTTGTCTTGAGAGCGTTTCCTAAGAATTTTTAAAATTTTGTTTACTCAGCAGCTTATATAATAAATAGTTGTGTATTTGTGATCTAGTACTAAGTTGTCATTTGCTTATTTTGAGAGCTTAAATTGATGGGCTTATCATTATTGCAGCTTTTAAAGCAAATTTCTAAAATCTATAGGTATAAACTTTATATTTCAACATCTCTAATCAATTGCTTGCTTTATTTGGTTCATCTAGGACTAAAGACTCTGCATCATTTACCAAAAGATGAAAAACAGAGATTTAAATTAGTCTTTTCCTCCTTGAGTTCTCCCATATCATTTTTCTTCTCTATTCAATGAGACTCCTTCTAAATTGTTTAATTTTTAGTATCAAGTCATTATATCTATTTTCCATTGTAGTGTGGTACATTAAATGACCTCCTTGTTTCCTAAAAGACGATATCACCTTCTATCTTCTCAGGTTGTTTTCTTGATATTGATTGATTTGATTCAGTCTCAATTTCACCATTTTTGTTAGAAGTGGTAGAAGGTGACTCGCCTCCCCTCCCCCGTTGCCTCTTTCAAAGGAGATAGGTCCTAGTTGCTTCCCTAGGGAATTTTCTTGAGACATCACTTTAGAAACAAGGATGGTGTGTCCTCTGCTTACGTTTTGGTCTCTTAGACTAAGGTCACATAGCTGACAGTTCTGGCCTCTTAGGAAAGCTTTTCCTTCCCAGTACTTTAAAAATCGCAGAAATAGGTTTCAATTGATGTTTAGCTCTATGTTCCCTTTAAAGTGTCTTTCTGCTTGATTTATAGTGGAAGAGGCTGATTTAGGTCTAATAATCTATGATCCTTTTGTAGGAAATACTGTGAGTATCCAGATTCTGCCCTGTGCTTCTTGAAAGTGCCTGTGCTGTGGACAGACATTGAGCCATGTCTGAGCCATGGTGGACAGCTGAGAGTGACACCTCAAGCTTTGTCAGCGCACATCCTGAACTCCACATGACTACTTTGGTGATCATTTTAAGACAAATTGAAGTTTAAATATGCCTAGTCATCTCTCCCCTTCTCCCTTTTGCTATTTTTTCTTTATTTTTTCTTCTTAAATTGAAAAAATGTGAAATAGTTCCATAAATTTCAGAGAAAAGTTACCCAGAGTTTTTAGTCTCCTAAGCAACTAACTTCATTTTCACATATTTCTCTTTTCTCCACATGTATGAATGTTTAATGTGACTAAAATAGTATTTTATGTGATTAAAATTGTAGAGGAGCTTTATAAATCTTTACATTAAAAAAATAATGCCTAGGACTAATGAAAAAGATGCTGTGGAATAGGAAAAGCACAATAAGCATTAGGAATTTGTGCCTAATACATTAGGACTAACTAGCTTGTCCAATCAAAAAGATTATTCAAATTAAAAGTAAGGGGATTTAAGATACCAAAATTGATCCTGTTTTTGCCTTGGGGGTTGCAATCATTTTAGATAGATTTAGTTCAATATTATGTAGGACTTTTCCTGGTTTGTGGTTTAGTGAAGAGTGGGATTGAGCTTGGAGGGATCATGCTTGAGCTTCTTTTCCATCACTGTCTGGCTCTGTGATTGCAACAGTGTACTCTTCCTTTATGAGCTTCAGTGAAAAAGTGTTAAATCACAGAATACGTTAAGGATTATATTGAAAACATGCAAATGTTCATACTTACAGATATGGATAAGGAAGGGTGTCTTTTCTTTGTATCCCTGGTCATCATTAGTGGAACAGTGCCCTTTTGTGTAAATGTTGGTGGTTTGACACATTGGATAGGTTTGGTACTGACTCCAGGGTCTTTTCATGAAACCAAGCTCCAGAGTGCTTGTCTGGAGATCACTCTCTGGCAAGTGACAAGGCAGTGCTAATGCGTTTTAATTTCTACTCCAGTATCATTATTAATGGGTCACACCATTGCTATTTAACAGAACATTGAAACCTTTAAGCAGCAATTAAACATTCCTTTGTCTATACATCAGAAATCATGTCAACTTCATAATAGTGCTTGTTTTGGATTATAAAAATAACATTTGGAAGATTAAAGTATAAAGAAGAAAACTAAAAAACAAACAAAAGGTTGTTATTCCCTCTCATGGTAATAATCATTGATCTATTGCCTCCTAATGGTTTTTCTCACCATATAGCCATTTTCACATACAATAATGTATGAGTATTTCCCTGTGTCTTTCTTACTACCTTTCTTTTTCAAGGTTTGGAATATATATTTACAAAGTAGTATCTTAAGAGAAATAAAATAACTTCTTATAGAAAGATGAACATACTCTTACTGTATTTTTTTAAGCTTAAGGTCTAACTTGCAGAAGAGATAGCCATTGGCAGGTCCAATTATTAAAGTCCTGCTTATGGCCTTCTTGGAAAGGATAATAATATGCAGATTGTCCTCAGCAATCTCTGTGGAATGCTATGAGAACACAGGGGATTTAGATTGACCTGACTGCATCCCAGGTCTGTTACTTACACACTATGTGATATTAGACAATCTCTTAACTTCTCTGACCACCTCTGGTTTCCTATCTTTAAAATGGAATGAACAATGCCTATCATTCAGGGATGCTGTGGGAATGGAGACAATAAATAGAACTAAAAAGCCTGGTCCATTGTCTAGATGTGTTAGGCACAGGATAAACGATACACAAAACCTAAGGCCTGGACTGAAAATTTAATCATGCATTATGAGGAACATGCTACACCATGACAAACTAAGATGACTCTTGTAAAAATATTGATTTGTATAATTTATCTTTTCCCTTTTCTCTTGCAAATATATTGCTACCAAATGGGGAAGGGAAATGATAAGGAAGTGGCCCTGTCTAGAAGATGCTGTGTATTCCAGCAGGCCCCTTTCTAGGGGGCAACACTCACTTCATCTCAGGGCACCCTGACTGAAACCCTGCCATTTGACTGGCCTAGGTTAGGCTCTGCAGATTTCTAGATGACCTCCAAGGGGCATTCACAGTCCAGGGTAGGGTCCAGTGACCTTTGCTGAGAAAAATAAAAACCTTTTTCAATGTACTTTTAAAAATTTCAGAATGAAAATAGCTTTAGCGATCCCTATTATGGATGGCAGGGGTTGAGGGTATAAATCCTAAAACTTAAACTGTTATTTTTTCAGAGGAAGAGTCAATTTTTATTTATTTATTTTCTTTATTCTGACAGTTGTGTATGTGTTACTGGGGTTCGAACCTGAGTCCTCGTGCATGCGAGGCAAACACTCTGCTACTGAGCTACCTGTCTAGCCCCATATTAGTCAGTGGAAGGTTAACATCTGAGTGTATCTACAGAAGCACAACTCTGAGGCAACTTTCTAATCTTTATTTCCAAATAAGGCTGCAAAGTTAGGAATCCACTCATGTCTGATCAAAGAAGAATCAGAGCTGTAGACACATCCCAAATAAAATACTATGAGGGTAATGTTCAGTATTGTAATAGATATAAATGTGATAATCAGCAGGTTCAACACAGGGTATCATGAAGGAAATGATGCTTGGGTGGGTCTTGCTGAATCTGTGTATACCAGACACTGAGTGCTAAGTGTAATGCTATTCAGATGGAAAGTAACTAGGTGGTGGAGGGCCTAAGGAAGCAGGTGGAAAGTGAGCTGGGAGCCACTGTGCTGGAACTAAGTTTGACTTTTTAAAAAGACAGCAGCATTTTTATTTCTATTCTGGGGAAATTTTGAGAATGTTATATAATGAGCGAAGGCAGAAGGAATAAGAGAGTCAGTTAATATAAAATAATCATTTTTAAAACACAGGAAAGTGAGAAGCCCATTCCGGTCCAGTCCAGCTAGCTGGCAAATGCTTCAGAGGTTTAACTCTGCCACCCCCATCAAATATACATGAGTGTGACAAACTGATTGGTGATATCTTTGCCATGATAAATCCATTATGCCCTCAACCACTGATGCTCCCTAAACCTCCACTGGTCACCACTGATTTGGGTAAAGGTAGCTTTGCAGAGATCAGTTTATGAAAGTGGCAAAAGAATGCATATATTTTATAAAGCAAGCATTAAAAAATATTTATGTATTTCTCTTTAAAATTAGAGCAGTAGGGGATCAGGCAAGAAATAGTAGAAGAATTGAAAGCCTTAGACTTGTATTATTCTTATTACATTATTTTCTCATTTCCTGATTTTCCCTTTTACTATAAGCACTAGAGGAGGAGGCAGAAAAACCAGCATTCTAGACCAAGCCCTATTGCTGACTACCCAGCCGCCTCATCTCAGACAAGGCCCTTTTCCTCAATTTCCTGATCTCTCAAATGAAAGGATTTTCAAATGGGCTCCACAGGAAATAGCAGAGCTGCTTCAAGGGCCACTCTGGAAGATGAAGGGAAGCCTGCTGCCAATGCTCTCCCTTTAAAAAGAACAGCTTTGCTTTTATTTGTATTGTAAGTTGGAGCTGTTACAAGATTTTTTTTTTTTTAAGCAAAAGGATCCTCACTTTTCACAAGTTTGAAAATCACTGAACTCAGTGTTTCATGAGGGCCTATCTGGCTCAGAAACTATTTCCACATCTGTACAATGGGGATAACAATAGTCCCGTTGCTTAGGTTGTTGAGGGGTAAGCAAGATGTTCACATAGAGCAAAGCCTACAGAACATAGGAGGCATGCAATGTGTAAGCCATTATTTCCCACTTCCCCAAAAATAAGTGCTTTTGCCATGACTCTTATATTTTGAGTGTGAAATGATGGCTGAAAATTGCCAAATTCATCTGCGTTGTATCAACAACACTATAGAAAAGTCTTGGACATTTTCTTTGTAAAATTTTAATAGATATAATTTCTACTTTTTGCATATTGCTTTTATTCTCCCACAACTGAACATTTTCATCTTCTGTATAAGATTTGAAAAATAATCACAGTGCATTGCTGAAAGTTAATGTATTGGTGTTCCAGGCTTGCCCGATCATGGGAAGGTGACATCAGTGTCCACTCTTTAACTCTACCCTCTGCAACCTGCTTAGAGCTGCTGTTGATATTATCAAGGAGTAATGCCACCCTGCCTCCATCCCTTCGCCAAATGAATTCATTTCAGGTAAGGAATACTCCTTATTAGGGTATGGTTTTTCATTTTATCTTGAAATTGAAGAAAAAAATCAAAACTTGTAATTGTTTTTTTAAGGATCCCATCTTTCATAGGAGGTAGATCACGGAAATCCATACCTTCAAATGGTAGTAGCAATAACCATAATGCATGTGTTGTTTTGTCTCTTTTTAAGTAAATGAACAAAAGGAAGCTCAGAACTGATTAAGTAATTGGCTAGCAGTGGCAGAACCCATACCTGTGTAACTCCAAGGCTTGCTCTCTGAACCTCCATCTTTCCTGCCTCTGACAGAAATAGCAAGAAAATCTGGCAGAGACACTTGTGAATGCCGCTTCCTTCCTCCCAGCTTTGCCTTAGAACAAGAATATTCAACCATTACTGGTGGCTTTGCTTGTGCTAGCTTCAAGTCATTTTGTCAAAAGGAACTTTAACCTGAATGGTGTTCTCCGTACTCCAAGCACCATTTCTCTCTCTCTTTTCCACCCCTCATGGTACAACCCAGTGCTGCTGATGCAGACTGACCAGCATGATGATCACTAGGAAGACTCACTCCCTAGTAGCCAGCTAGCAGTCATGTGATGTGGCAAAAGAGAATCAAGATGTTAACTAGTGGTTCAAATTGTGACCCTATAGGTACTGAAAGTAATTGAACACGTCTGTGACTCATGACAATGGAAATGTAGTAACAAGCCTTCAGATGCTTGTGGAAGGTCACATGTATTGCTGAGGAAGAATAAAAGTATTTCTACTGTTGGACAGTTGCTGATGTATCCTAAGATAATTTCAAGAGCAGTAGATATTATTTGGTGCATCTCTGATATATGGTCAAAGAAGACATCTAATAGTTTCTTATGAATTATATCTTAGGACCTTGATTAAAAAAATAGTTGCTCCAATTTAATTTATATTCATATGTTCTTAGAAATCTATTGTATTAATTATCTCTATGATCTTCCTGTTTCTGAGCCTTGGGCACTGACAAAAAGTCTAGTCTTTGGCCTTAACATGCCTGTTTGTTTTGGTATTACTTGATCAGCTTTAATCCTGGACTCTTAAAGGGACCTAAAGGGACACCTTCTTATTGTGTAGGAGAGGAAACTGAGATCCAGAAGGATGGAATGAGTTGACTGGGAATATGTAGTGGTTAGAGACCACACTGGACTCACCAGGCCTATGCCAGGGTTGCTCCACCTGCCATCCAACTACAGCGCTCACCGAAGTCATGGTAGTCTAGATGGGGGCGGGGGCTGTGCTGTGAGTGGTGGGAGGCAGGTTGTATCTACTGGGTATGTCCAAATATGCACCCTTATTTTATGGTAATTTATAATTCTTTATTTGTGTTGAACTAATTTTAAATTATGTAATATCAATTCATGTTTCTTCCAAGTTTGTTTTGTTTTTTGGGTACTGGGGATTGAACGCAGTGGTGTTTAATCACTGAGCCATATTCCCAGCCCTTTTTTATTTTATTTTTTGAGACAGTCTTGCTGAGTTACTTAGGGCCTCACTAAGTTGGTGATGCTGGCTTTGAAGTTGTGACCCTCCTGCCTCAGCCTCCCAAGTTGCTGGGATTACAGGTGTGTGGCCCTGCACCCAGTTCTTCTGAGTTTTGCTCATTGGATTAAGTACTGAATAACACAAAAGTTTATATCAGGCCACAAAATTAAATGGAGGGTGTTACAAGAAACTTAACAGTGGTTATTTTGGAGGAGTGAAGCTGGAAGACTATTATTTTTTATTTCCCTCCCTCTCTTATGTACTATTAGTAAATTTTATACCTTGGGTAAGTGAGCAGCAAGAAAGATGATTATGACTTCTAGAATTTTATGGCATTTTGTGTGAGATAGAACAGTCTTCCATGTGTGATATAATTGAGAGTACTTTTATTACAAAGTAACTTCAATGAAAGTATTAAAGATTAAAGATAGAAGAGTAATCTAAACCAAGTTTGAGGGATTTGGGAAGAGGACTAATTTGTATTTCTTCTCCATGAGCCAGAGAAGGTCTTGTCCCCATAAGGTGTCCTCCCAGTCTCATATAAATACAAGTGCATGAAAGCCTGGCCTACTATTGGTGGCATCAGTGTGCTCAGATCAGAGGAGCTCTCAAGCATCCAGATATTAACTGCTGAAAGATCTCTCTTGGTGATTGTCCTTCATCTGTATTAAGCCATTTGCTGAATGTTATTGTCAGGAGCACATATACTGGCTTGAAAGGTACAGAGAAATTTGACAGAATCTTATGAGCAGTGTCTGCTGAAGTTTCATTCCTGCTCTTAGCCCTGGAAAGATGTATTCTTATCAGGGACTTTCCAGAAGTCAGCTTCCCTATGCAGGTCTTCGCTGCAGACAGAGATCAGTTAAAATGGGTAAGGTGTCTGTCAGGATTAGGAAGAGATGCTCTGCCTCTTCATCTTTGTGACACCTACTTAATCATTTATTATAATTGCAAGGAGTGGCAACACTATTTGCCTACATTGGAGATTTCTTTCTTTAATTGGACACTCACCTTCAGGCACTTTTTTTTTTTAAAGAGCTATTTTGGCAACAACTGCAAAGTAGTAGAATGACACTTGTTACAGATACCATCTTTACATTTCCAATTCTCTTACTTTCCAGGCTGAGGCAATCACTGTGAGCAATGCTGCTTTTTCTGTAAAGCTGTTATTTTTAGGATTTGGATGCCACTCTTGCTTCAGTTGTTATCACTGCCAAATCCCAAAGGGAAGGGTTTATCTTATTAATGATAGCTATTAACATATATGAAATTTTGCCTTCTTGAATTACACTGGAACATTTCTCAGGCCAACAGGGATAGCTTTTGATGGTAGTATCATAATTTTAGCTTCACTCTGTTATAGTACTGTAATATTCCTAGTGTGACTATCAGCAAGCAGAATGTAGGATTTGATTGAGAATCATTGACATATTGCTAAGCACATATGCACTGTAGTTGTTGTGACCTCAAAAAGAGAGATGGACTTATCATTCCTCATGTCGCTCTCTCCTTAAAATTTTTCCGTGGCTTTCTGTTGTAATGGGAATAAAATGCAAACTATCTTGGCCTGTGAGTCTGGGCAGCATCTGGCCCTTCCTCCCTTTCTGACCTCTTCTCTTGTTTTTTCTTCCTGTTCTTCACCTTGACCTGGTCACACTGACTGCCTTTACTTCCCCTTCTTATCACAGGCTGGTTCTGGCCATAGCCTCTGTGCACTGGTTGTCCACTGTTATGACTAAACTATTCTGCACCAAGTCTTTGTATGGCTGGCCTCTTGTCTCTTAGGGCTCAGTTCAGGGATCTTTTCCAGCAAGTGGCCTAACCTGAATTCCCTTCTCCTCATCACCATTACTTTATAACGTTCACCTTGTTTTTCCTTAGTATTTTTGCTATTTGAAATGATTACGTTCATTTATTTGTTTGTCTTTCTCTTTGACTAAAATGCGTGTTGTGTGAGAACAGGGAATGTGTGTTTGTTCAATATTGTACCAATAGAACTTAGAACAGTGCCTGGATGTAGAAAGTATTTAATAGATGCTGGATGGCTAGATGGCTGGCTGGATGCACAAGTAAAATGCAAATCGGCACAGCCATGGGGCCCTCTACAAACCAAAAAGACTGAGCTGGGGGGAAGCAGAAGCATGAGTAGCAGAAATTCAAGGGCAGAAGCAGCAGCCCTATCTCTGTTGGGACAGGACTGGAATTGAGATAAGGTCTGATTTTGAGATATGTTTTTGTCAGCTTTTCAATGCTGTGACCAGAAGACCTTACAAGAACAATTTTAGGAAGAGAAGTTTACTTAGGGGCTCACAGTTTCAGAGATCTTAATCCATAGAAGGCCGGCTCCTTTCCTCAGGGTTGGAGGTGAGACTGAACATCATGGTGGAAGAGTGTGGCAGAGGGAAGGAGCTCAAGGCATTACAAGCAGATAAAGACTCCAACCAGATACAAAATATATACCTCAAAGGCACATCCCCAATGACCCACCTTTTCCAGCCACACTCTGTCTGCCTGTAGTTACCGGTTAATCCCTATCAGGTAATAAAAGCAGTCAGTGTGACCAGGTCAAGGTGAAGGACAGGAAGAAAAAGCAAGAGAAGAGGCCAGAAAGGGAGCAAGGGCCAGATGCTGCTCAGACTCAGAGGCCAAGATAGTTTGCATTTTATTCCTATTGCAATGGGAAGCCATACAAAAAATTTACGGAGAGAGTGACATGAGAAATGATAAGTACATCCCTCTTTTTTTTTTTTTTTTAAAGAGAGAAGGACAATGAGAGAGAGAGAGAGAATCCATTTTTATTGAGTTTTTCACATGGCTTTCATTGCTCTGACACATAGTTGTGTATGTAGGTGCTGGGATTTGAACCCGTGTACCTGCACATGCTGGGCAAATGCTGTAACCACCAATCTACCACTTCAGCCCCCCATCCCTCTTTTTAAGGCCTCAACAACTACAGTACATATGTGCTTAGCAATATATTAGCGCTTAACACACTGATTGGATTACGCCTCTTAAGTTTGTGTGTGTGTTTTAAGAGAGAGAGAGAAAATCAACTTTATTTAGTTTTTCTTCTGGCCTTTGCTTCTCCTCCACTTAGTTGTTTATGCTTAGTTGTGTATGTGGTGCTGTGGTTTGAACCTGGGTCCTCGTGCATGTCAGGCAAGTGCTCCCACCACTTAGCCACCATTCCAGCCCTGGGTTAAGACTGTTATAACCCAGTCATTTCACCTCAGCCTTTCTGAATTATCACATGAGCTTTTGAAGGACACCTCACATTCAGACCATAACAAGATATTTCAATAAATTTGAGCATAGATGGGCATAGGCATTGATAGTGCAGCCTGGGGCTTTATACAGATGAGAAAGAGTTCAAGAAGAGTTGAGCTCTTAGAAAGATCTGGCAAGAATCAGACCAGAGAAGTATCTCTCCTGTGGACTCTGCAGACCACAGCATGGGAAATGGGAATGATAGTTAAGCGTTGGTACCAGAAACTGAGACAGAAGGGTTTCAGAGGACTCCAGTGGGCGAGCAGAAGGCTGCTTTGGAGAAGGTGGCCATTTCTGCTACTAGTTTATTCTCCTCTACATGCTTCACAATTGTGGGGTGAGGTGGCACAAGGCCAGTTTCATATTCATGTTGATTTTTCCTACAATTCTAGCCTAATATAGCTAGAAATTCTAGCTACTCTTCTGATCTCATTCTTGTAGATAGGGGACACACCCAGGAAAGTTAAATGATTTTATAGACTAAAACTGATCCAGTTGTAGAGCTTTTTATGCTACAGAGGTGCTGACCTTTTTGGGGTAGAGAGAAGATCTTTCTGTATTAGTATTTCTCTATTCCATGGGACACATTTTCCTTAGGATGCTATTAATCATTAGACTATTCCAATGAAATTAGAATAGTTAAAATTTATGGAATCTTTTCTGTATTATAGGTACTTTTGTCAATGATTAGCTCATTTCATTTTCAAGACATCATCATAGGAAGGTATGCTATTATTCTCATTTCACAGATATAAAAGAGCCAGAGAGCTGAATTGCCCAAGCTCACACAATCAGTAAGTGGAGGGATGTGAGGTACAAAGCCTGGCTCCAGAATTTCCCATTCTTAATCACTGGGTAGCATTGCCTCTTAATAAGTTTGGTTAAACACAATTATATTTTTTTAAACTACAAGACTTTTTAGGGCTTAAAGGACAGTGTGACCCTATTACTTGAGGAGTATGGAAATATTATTTCCCAAATGTCCTTGGAATCAGGGAGAGTTGTTCTAGTGGGATTGTGTGGAATGGATGTTCTGTTCATAGGGGGACACGTATTCTGACCCATCTCTGTAAAGATGTGCTCTTTTGTTCATTCTTAGTGGTGGTCTTGCTCATTTCTGCAGTTTCAGCAGCTGATTATTTTGAGGACATCATGTCTTCCTTTACTAACTAGATGCTTCTCTTTCCAGTCAGGGTCACCTTGGTCCAAATCGTACAGTAGGTTTGGCCTTCCTTCGTGGTACACAGAGAAGCAGGTCAGAGGCCCAGAAAGTGCTTCCCATCCTGCATACAGTTCCATTTCAGCTGGTTCTTCTCCACTCTAAACCCAGTGTATCTAGGTAGCAACATAGCAGTGACTATGCTAATCGATTGAGCCATCTGATTCAACTCCATCTACCTCCTAATTTATGACATGACTCCCACTGAGGATGCCCAAAGGGACTCTTCTTTCAAAGTCACGCTTTACTGAGATACAGATGGAGTGTTCCACAGCCAAGGGAACTCTTTGTGTTCATTCCCACACCTTAGCTCATTAACTCCAGCTCCACCCAGCTGCTATAGGCCATCCAAGTGGTATGGATAGAATTTTCAAGGCATCCAGTTCTGGAATTAAGCTTTTTATTTTTTTACTCCCAAGTAGATTGCTACATTCTACACCAATTTTGAATGTTTTCACAAACAGCCTTTTAAAAATCTTCACATCAACTCTTATTTTAAAGGTTAAAAAAAAAGGAAGTAATTGGGGCAAATTTATACAATTACCAACATGCAGGGCCTTGTTTTAAACCTGGGTCTTATGATTCTATTATTTATTCCATCTTATGATCAGAAAATAACAAGCCAAATGGTCCCCTTTAACAGTCCTGGGTCTTATACAACTTATTTTTACCATCTGCCAGCAACAATATCTCTTTTATTAATATCCTTTAGAGAACCACAACTCTCAAATGTGGGAGCAGTGTGAGTAACATTCTCAAGCTTTGTGGATCCTAGCAAATAAGTTTCCCTTTGTGAAATTACGGTTTTGTGTATATGCTGGCTGGTTTAATAATAAGGTGAAAATATGTGGAACAGAAGAAACAAACAGCTTTATAGACTTTATCACCACTGGATAATTAGGGTTGGCTAGGGATATTTTAGCTCAATGGATTTGAAACTATCTGTTGTTCAGCGGGGGAGGTGAAGTAGTTGAAACTTTTTGAAAATGAGACCCTATACTATTCTGGAGTGGGAGTTTGACTATGTTACTTTCATGTAGCTTGATTTTAACTTTTAAATTTTAAGAATCCACTGATTTCTATGATCAAAAAAAAAACATATATTCAGCTCCTCAATTATTCAGAAATTAATCATTCTCCCATCCAGCTACTTTTTACTACGTATTAATATTTGTATCAAGTGAAGAAGAAAATAAAATAAGATGTGACAAATTTGCTTAGTTATTCTGCCATTTGTTGGCATCTCAGGTGAAAAGCTTCAATGATATTGAAGTTGGAAGTGGTGGCTTGAATTTAAGAAACTTGAAATATATAATATATATAAATATATTGTAGAAGCCTCTAGAAATAGTAGGCCTAGGAATTTTATAGATGAGTAACAATGGGCTAAAGAAGAAAAGGAATAGAATTCTTATTTCTACACCCTTTTTGTCTGTCTACTAAACGGTCTTATCTGTCCATTGTACACTATGGATAAATTGTAATCATTATTATTTTTTTTTTTTTAAAGAGAGAAACAACTTTATTTGGTTTTACACATGGCCTTCGTTGCTCCAACACTTAGTTGTGTACGTGGTGCTGGGGTTTGAACTCGGGTCCTCTTGCTTGCCAGGCAAGTGCTGAAACTGTTGAGCCACCACTCCAGCCCCATTATTATTATTTTTTAAGAGATAGAAGGACAGTGAGAGACAGAGAGAATCAATTTTATTTAGTTTTTAATCTGGTTTTCGTTGCTCCAACACTTAGTTATGTACATGGTGCTGGGGTTCAAACCCAGGTCCTTGGGTATGCCAGGCAAGTGCCATAACTGCTGAACTTCTACTCCAGCCCCCATTATTATTTTTTTACAGTAGTAATTCCATACATCCAGGGGCTGCTGCAGATGTAATCAGGAGGCAGATCAGCCTACACTGAGATGGACTGGCACTGGCCAGAATATCTGCTCAGCTCTCTTAGTCTTGTGCACACGCAGGGAGCTGAGAAGGGAAGAGAGGTGGCATCCTTGTCACCAGGTGTGTTTGCCTTCTTTCTTTCCTACTAAGCCTTTGTCCTCAGTGCTGAGATAATCAGGGGTAGAGTGGTAGCCATTATATTTAGGGAATGCAGTCTCAAAGGTAGTGATTACTGCTCCATTTTCAATCTGTCTCCTCAAAACAGATTTCTGAGAAGTGCCTCAGCAATTTGGGTGTGAAAAGATATCTCTGTCTTCATTCCTTTCTGCCCTGCAGGGCGTTCTGTGGGTTGGGGAAATAAGCAGGTTCTCTTGGTTGAATGTAGTTTTCTAATCTGAATTGTCACTTCCTCCAACCCCTTTCATAGTGGATTCTACTGTTTTTTCCTACTCTAGAGAGGGTAAGGCAACAGTGAGGCCAGGTAGAGAATCTGGAGGCTAAGTGGACATTTAGCTGCCTCATGTGGCGTCCCTATCCCATTGTCCAAGAGGATCCTTGCCCTGCCACACACCCTACTTCTCAGGCGTTTCTGTCCCTACCAAAAATCCAAAGCAAAGCTGGATGATGTCCAGGCCTTCTCTAGCACTTGACAGAGGAAGTCTGATGAGACTGGGGGTCCTCTGATCTTATCGAGGGAAGCAGGAATGAAGTATATAGCCTACTAAGTCCATAGTTATGCCCCCCTTTTTAAATAAGTTCACTTTTTTCTTGATTCTTAAGATTCTATCTTATTGATAGAAAATGTGGTATTTTCATTAGCAAAATAATATTTATTTATTTATTTATTTATTTTACTTTTAGCTTAAAAATATAGAGTCTTAAGATTGAATCAACTACTTCCAGGCCCAGTTCAGTCTATGTGCCCTTTATGGTGTGATGGGAGTAAAGACCTGGTGGCAAGGGCTGGCAGGCTTCAGGTAGCCTTCAATATTTGGGGGTACTCATGGCCTATATACCCCAGTAGCCGTAAGTCTGAAATAGACTGGAGAGCATTAGAGAACAAATAGGGTTTCTCTAATTTTGTATTGACATGATTATGGCTGATATTGGTTCTTACATTCCAGGGTACATGGGAATCTTGCTTAAAATTCAGATTTCTGAGTAACAACTGGGAGATTTCTGAATCAGATTTCTGAAATGGGTTCCAGGAATCTGCACTAGAGGAAGCACCAAAAGTTTTTCTACTAATGGTTTTTCAAGAACCAAACTATAAGAAACACTCATATAATAATAGCATATACCTCACTAAAGTGAGAAATGAAGGGAAACATTTATTTTCATAATGGCAAATACAATGTCACTACCTCAAGTAGCTTAATTATTTTCCTCTTTTCTTCAGTATTCCTTATTAATCTGTACTTCACATAGTCCCTGTACTGAATCATTTCACAAAATTTGTATTTTTTTCTTCTACATTTTTTCTTCTACCATACTCAGGTGCTTTCTAGAATGTAGGGGCTAGTTACCTCTAACTCATCTTCCTATACTCACTGTGAACACCCATTACTGTCCCCTCACCTCTGGGTGTCCTCCTTCCCTTAGGGATGCACAGCCTCTGTAGTAGCTCTATCCCTTCTTTTTTCACGTCTGTTGTATGACAATCTCTCAAACTGATGGAGGTCACTCAAGGTCTAATCATAGATCTGCTAACCTCTGGACTTTTGGTACCATTAACCAGGTAACCTCTACAGGTCCCAGTTCTCATCTGTGCAATGGGTAGGTTGGTTTAAATTATATTGTGTTTTAAAAGTTCTTTTGAAAGTAGAGACAGTCATTTTGTCTATTCCTAGCTGTTCCTTATTTATTGTCTCAGCCTGAATAATACAACTCTATCTTTTAAAAGGACTAGGTCCATATTTCTTGTGAACATCTTGAAAGTGTTTACTGGATGGCAAATAGAGCCAGATTGCAGAGGTGTTTTATTTTGGTTTTAGTTTTGGTTTCTGTGTGCCTCAAGAGAATGGAGTCAAAGTCATGATCCTTCCCAACAACCATAAGGAAGGGTCGGGAATAGTGAGGTTAGAGTGTCTTTTGGCCCTTGGCTCTTCTTGCCTATGAAATGCAGGTCTCTCACCTGGAGGCAGCAAAAAGGAAAACATGTGACAATATGGGCTGACAGTCAAAGAGGAGGAGGAGGAAGAAACTTGGATGTGCTCTGACAGCCTTTAATCTCTCTTCTTCCTTCCTTCCTTACCCTCCCTCGGGCTTCTTTCACTTCGGTTTCACCTTTCTTTTTAACTTTGGATCCTGGTCATATTTAAACACATGTGGCTCAGGAATTACCCACTGGTTTTGTGTTTGTATTTTATTTGTAATTGTGATTACTCCAAAAAAAGTTTTCCAAAATGTGAGCCTCTTCCCTTGCCTGGAGCTACTAAGCAGAGCACTTCATTCTGCCCCACACTGAGCATGACTGTCCAAACAAGGGGCCTCCTGGTGATGGGTCTTACTTCCTTGAAAAGGTGACTAAAGGTGTGTTTCTGTTTTTAGAAACAAAGTGGTATCAAGATTGAAATGATTGATCTCCCTTTGTTCATAGAGGGAGCTGCTATATTGTCCTCAGGAGCTTCTCTGGCTAGGTGGAGAAACAGCCTGGGAAGGAAGCCAGCCTTCAAGGGAATGATGGATTAGAAGGTGAACCTGTTCTAAGCCTCAGTTGAGAACCTCTCCTGAGCCCTCCTGGTAATGACTAATCACTTCAGCAAAGGGAGCAGATTTAGAATAAAAGACACATTGAGGGACTAGGCCATAGGAATCATGAGGATCAGGAATGAAGTTATTTTATTGCCCCTTGTTCCTCACTCTTGAAGACCGGGACTGTGATGCAGGGAAGGAAAGCCCTGGAGTGGAGGTGGGAGGTGATCCGGGCTCTGGTCTTGGTTGCCAAGAGACCTATTGCCGGTGTGACTGGGCATACGTCACTTTCCTGTCTAGACATCAATGTTTGCATTCCTCTGGCTTTAAACCCACTGAGCCATAGCAGTATGAGAGCTTGTGGATTAAGTTACCCTGAAAAAGAAAAACTATCTTCCAATTTTCTTTCCTTAGAGATCACTTCTTTGTGTGTTAGATTCAGGAATGATGGTCACAGGCAAGTGATTATGTTAAGGCAACAGGGAAATATTTCTGTAGCTTCAACCACAGGCTTGGCATCCACAGTCACTTTACAATAATTCAAAGCTTATGATTAATCTGTAGCATTCAAGAGCCTGTCAGGTGTATTGTCTTAAGCCATGATAATAGAACACAGACTAACATGGAGTAAAGAGCAGAGTCATGTTCAGATGCAAGACCTTCTTTTATTGCTTCTTTATAAAAAGTTACAGATCTCCGAAGTCCCAATGTTTCTGTCCGTCTTCCTGCTTGTAAATCAGTATTTCCTTCTCATTGAACTTCAGCTTGAAAACCCTTTGTAAAGGTAATAAACATTTGAGAGACGGTCTGGACTATCATCAAGTCCCCCAAATCTGGTAGTATTGTTAACAGAAATCAAAGCACTTTAAGTAGCAGATGTGGGTTTTGTATTTTTATTTTAAATAGGTGAGTTAAGTCTGTTTAGATTTATTGTGGTTACTAATATTGTATTTATGTGTACTATGTTTGAGGGGTGTGGGTCAGAAAGATTGTACTTTTGGTTAACCATGTTTCATCTTTTTTTCCTTTCTTCTCTTGTCTTTGAAGGTTTTTTTTTCCCCTTTCCTTTTGATTTCTCTCCTGACTTAGAAACAATAGCCTGTAGTTTTCTTACAAATCAAATATGAGGTTTTCTGGTAAAGAAAGAATTGTTTCAGTATCTTTTTATTATTTATTTATTTACTTTGAGAGAGAGAGATTGAGACAATCAATTTTGTTTATTTTTTATCTGTTGTCTTTGTTTCTCCAATACTTAGTTGTGTTGAACCTGGATCTTTCCACGTGCCAGACAAACTAACTGCTGAGCCGCTGCTCCAGCCCCTCGGCATCTTTCTTAAACAGGCAGAGACTTTTCCATTTTTAGATTCCTTAGTAGGCATATTCTGACCTCTCTACCCCAGCTTTCCCCAATACTTTCATCTATTGTTTTTTGTTTGTTTGTTTTACTTGTAAAAAGCATAAATTAATTACTTATTTTAAATATTTCTGTATTTATAAACTTATCCATACTAAATGGTGATGCTTCATGGTTTTGTTTTGGTTTTATCATCCTGCATTTTTTAATCTTGCCTTCACCTACAGTCTGAATGGTAAGCTCACCTAGTCTTTGAATATCTGAAAACATCTGTTTCATTCAGTATTGAATGGCAGCCTGGCAAGGTGCAGATCCTGGAACCCCTTTTCAGTTTGAAAATCTGTCACTCTTTGCCTTTGCCATCTAATTTTGTTGATAAAACAACTGTTCTAAGACTATTTACTCCTCGGACAATGACCTATCTTTTTTTCCTGCTGGATGTAAGATTTTATCTTCAAGCTTGTTGTACTATATAGTTTTACAGTGAAACCTAAGTATACAGATTTCTTTCTTTTCTTTTCTTGTTTTTTTTTTTACTTAGTACTCAGAATACTCAATCTGAGGAATCCTGTCTTTATAGTTAGTTCTGTAAAGTTGTCAGCTTTCTCTATGGTTTCAATTATCTGCACCCACCATTTCCTTCTTCATCTGACCTCCTACTAGACATAGAGTAGAGTCTTTTCTGTCTGTTCTTTGTGTCTCTTGACTGTGTGTGAGTGCATTCATGCATGCAATTTGGTGTTTATGATCTATCTTACATACAAACAGAAACATAGACACAAAACACATTTGTATCTCAGAGCTTCATTCATGATAAATTCCTCAGTACTAGATCTTGCAGTTCACTCATTCTAGTTTTTATCCCCACCATTGGGTTTTATTTTAATACCTTTTTTCTTATTTCAAAGATATCAAATTTTAAAACTCTTTCTGAAGATAGTAAACATGCATGATTTTAAATCTTTTTAACTTGTTCTGTTTTATAAATGTTTCCTGGAGTTGCTTAATCTTCTACTTGTTAATTTTGTTACTGTTTGACTTAGGGTTGCATTTCTTCATGGGTTTTAGAATTTTTGGTTTGAAAATTCCCCTTAGGTTTTCTTTCTCCTGCTTACTCTCTCTCCCGCAACTTACTCCACCCCACTGACAGCTTTGCAGCTACTTCAATGCACCTCCCCAGGCCTCTAATCCATCATGAAGTTAATAGTGGTATATCTCTGTGTGATATTGGGCTCCCTATAGATCCATCACTGAACCAACAGAAGGTTAGGCCTGTCTCTTCCTATTTTACTAGTTATAGAACCCCACAGAATTCATGGCCCCCAATAGTTGTCAGCAGCATTTTTTGGTTTTCTGTCACGAACCTTAGGCAGCCTGGGTCTAGACCCACTCCCCGACCCCCCAGAGCCTAATCTTGACCTCAGCTCTATCAGACAGGCCCTTGGCTCCCACTGCCTCCCCACTGTATGTTTTTAGTCCATGGAAATGCTTAACTTGTTTTTTGAGTGTAACTATGACTTGGAATTATCTCATTTTACACTTTTTTTCCTCTCATTGCTGTTTATTTGAAGAGTTTGAGACAACGACTTACTGTCATCTCTATAGTTTGGTTTTCACATCTAGAGAAGGACAATTAAAATTCTTCATCCTGTCTGTGAAAGTACTTTGTAAATAAAAAAGGCAAAGTATGACCATTTTTATAACTGAAATTGGTATCTTATTTTACCCTCACTCTCTGTCTTTAGGATATGGATATTCAGTATGGGTGGGTGGCATGGTGTAAGAATAAAATACTTTAGGTCAAAATAGAATTGGACATCCCGGAAGTTTTAGTTGTCGGCTATCAGTGGTTCAGGTCACAAATTACAGAGTGGTTTCTAGAGGTAAATAGACTGTGGCTTTGTTTTTATTTTACTTTAAGAGTCATACAAAATGAAAAGGAAATTGTTTAATGACCTTAGAAGTGGCCCACCATTCACTTTTTTTCTTAATTGTTTTTTATTCATTTATCTTTTAACCCAATAATGGAATATAGAACCTAACTTACCATTTAATATTTAGGTGCTTGACAGAATCCATATATGCAAAACTTCTTCTGGGTAGAAAAGAGTTTATTCCACTTTGTGTTTCAGGAACTCATAGCATTTCATAATGTTAACATGAAAGGCCAGAAGGTTGTATTATAAGGATGCTCGGTTTTACCAATTTTGTAAACCATTTTGTGTTCTCAAAAACAAAACCAAAGTACTGTGCTTTGTCAGATGACAAGAATCACAAAAGAAGCCTTAGCCTAAGTTTGATTCTGGATACACGCAATCAAAAGTTTCCCCCTCTCCCATTGCCACATTCTTGATAATAGTCAACTACAGCCCTGCTTGTTCCTTTTACTGCCCCCCCTTTTAAACTGAAAATTCATATTCTTCTCTTGTTCCATCCTGTGCATCCCCTTGATTCTGAAAATGCTCCATATATATTTGCAGGTGGCAGCTATGTAGTAATCATTTCCTCAAACTGAAATCAGCAAAAAATAACTCCCCAACAGTGGAAATTCTACTCAAAGCCATACCCTTAGTATTACCTATAAACAAACTGCAAATAGCTAAGGGTAAATAGAAAAAAAAATCAGTAAATTGTACTGCTCAGTTCGTCCCCCTTCTGCCCCAACTTCACTACCAGGCTTCATGGAGAGCAAAGGCAAAAAAAAGAAGACTGCAGAGACGGATGAGATTGGCTAGTGGAGGTGTGCGAAAAGGATTTGGAATAGCTACCAGAAAGATTAAGCATAGCCTAAATTTTAAAATGCTGGAATATATCCAAGCAGATGAGAGCATGATGTATAGGGAAGAATTTTAAAGTCGTATCATTTAAAGAGCCAGAAGCCATGGGAGAGGTTATGCATGCGCAGATGCAGGGGAAACAGGGAAAAGAAATGCAGGAAAGAAGGAAGAGAGAGGAAGTGGCAGGGGAAAGAAGGGTGAGAAGAAGGGAAGGGGGAGAAAAATTCAATTAAAATATGAACCAAGATTTTATATCCAGCCATGCTGGCCTTCAAATAGTGAAGGCAGTTTTCATCTTATAAAAACTAAAGGATACTCACTCATCGCTCTTCTTAGAGAATGCACTTAGAGCAGAGGTCAGCAAACTATGGCCTGCTCCTGTTTTTGTAAATAAAATTTTATTAGAGCACAGTCATTTTTTTTTTACATATTTTATGTGGCTGCATTTGTTCTTTGTTGGCATTGTTCACTTTCAATCACAGCAAGGACCATTTGGGGGCTGGAGAGGTGGCTCAGCAGTAGAGTAGTTGTTTGGCATGCATGAGGACCCAAGTTCAAACCCCAGCAGCACATACATCTAAGTGCCTGAAAAAAAAAAAACAACAACAAAATAAATAAATAAAATTTAGTCAACAGAAAAGAACTATTTGGCCCACAAAGTCTAAAATATTTATTGTCTTGTCTATTATAGAAAAAAATAGGCTGAGTACTATACTAAAAGAATTCCTTATAATGACTAGGAAGACTTCAGCACATGACTGATGCTGATGATGGCTTTTTTTTTTAATTTTTTATTTATTATTATTTTTTTGAACAACCTTACAAGATTTTAACAAAATAATATAAAATGTGTATAAAATGTGTAAATATTCTGGATATTGCAATTATCTCCAGGAGTGCCCCCCCAATTACCCTCCCTTATCCCTCCCTTCCCTTTGCCTTTATAATTCTAAAAAAAGGTATTAGATTGTAAAGCATTACATCTTATCTGGATTTAACTCATGTTACTAGACCAACTTTCTCACTGACCAGGGTCTAGTCCCCACCTCCACCTATGAGTGGAGGCAATTGACCCTTAGATCTCTGGGTTAAGCTGATTTTACTCATCATGATCTCTTCCATAACCATCCATTTACCCTCAAAGGCTGCAAGGTCATTGTTTCTAATTGCTGTGTAATATTCCATGGTATAAATGTACCACAGTTTTTGGATCCATTCTTCCTGTGAGGGACACCCGGGTTGTTTCCATAGCCTAGCAATGGTAAATTGTGCTGC
>PVKS010001706.1:0-134501 GCA_004027875.1 Aplodontia rufa
TATATATATATATATATATATATATATATATATATATATATAACATGAACTCAATTCATGCCCAGGATCTGAACCCCCACTCCCTATTCTTTTACCTACACTGCATTCTCCATGATTGTAGATATTAATCTATATATACATATATAATAATATTTTGGAATTTTCTAGTTTTAAATGCCTGTATGAGTATTATTTAGCTTTTCAGAGGAGTAAAATAAACCATATAGTATTTATAGCTCCCCATTTCCCTCTCCATCTCCCCCACCTTCCCCCTTCATGCCTAGATTTAACCTAGATCATACACTATTCTGCCTTTGGAGAGCCTGTTGTATAAGCTTGGCTACCTTTCATCCTATCCTTAGTTTTATTCTAGCTTTCACATGAGAGAAAACATTTGACCTTTGAATCTCTGAGTTTGGTTTATTTCACTCAGCAAGTTTTTCCATTTCCATCCATTTACCCTCAGAGTCCATGATTTTGTTCTTTTCAATAGCTGAGGATGTATGTATAAACATATCTTCTACTTTTTGGATTCATTCATCCAGTGAAGTACATCAGGGTTGATTCCATAATTTAACAATTGTGAATTGTGCTACTATAAACATTGATGTAGCTGTGTCACTGTAATGTGCTGCTTTTATATCTTCTGGGAAAATACCTAGGGGTGGAAAAGCTGGGTCATATGTTGATTCCATCCCTAGTTTTTTAAGGAGTCGCCAACTACTTTCCAGAGTGGCTGTACTAGTCTACAGTCCCACCAACAGTGTGCAAGTGCTCCTATCTCCCCACCACCTTCCAGCATCTGTTGTCGTTTGTATTCTTCATCTTTGCCATTCTGACTAGAGCAAGATAAAAATATTAGTATAGTTTTGATTTGCATTTCTCTGATTATTAGAGACGTTGAACATTTTTTTTTGTATATTTGTTGGCCTTCTTTATTTCTTCTGTTGAGAAATTTCTGGTTAGTTCTTTAGCTCACTTATTGATTATGTTGGGTGTGTTTTTGGTATTAAGTTTCTTGGGTTCTTTGTATATTCTGGATATTAACCCCCTGTAAGAGGAGTAGCTGGCCCTGATTTTGTCCCATTCTATAGGCTCTGTTTTCATGTTCTTGACTAATTCCTTAGCTGTGCAGAAGCCTTTCAGTTTCATGGCATCTGACTCATAGATCATAGATTCTTGGTTTTATTTCTTGTGCTGTGGGAGTCCTGTTAAGAAAGTTGCTGCCTACACCTATATGGAGCATTGATATTATTTTTTCTTCTAGCAGTTGTATAGTAGCTAGTTTAATTCCTAGCTCCTTGATCCATTTTGATGTAATTTTTGTGCAGGACAAGAGATAAGGATCAAATTTCATTTTTCTGCATAAGGTTGTCCAGTTTATCCAGCACAAATCAGGAGCTTTCACAATACCTGACCTGAAATTACACTATAGAGCTATTGTAACAAAAACAGCATGGTATTGTACCAAAACAGACACAACAACCAATTGAATAGAAAAGAAGATACAGAAGCGTATTTATAAGTCTTTGACCAACTGATATTTGACAAAGGGGGTAAAAATATAGTTTGGAGGAAAGCCAGTTCCTTTTAATCCTAGCCAGTTTGAGGATGCTGGAACTTTCCCCTCTATATCATGATCATCTTTCCATTCCAGAGACTAATGAGTATCCTAGGCAATTGAAAGGGAGGCAAAGATCATCATATTAGAGCAAATGCAGTTATAAAAAATGTCTCAAAAACCTGAGGGACTTGGCTAACAAAGTTTATCTCTAATTCTAAACCTCGATTCCTCATTGTCCTGATTGAGTGACATTTTAATCAGCTTTGCTGCATCCACCAACAAACCCAAATCTTGGTGACAACAGATGACATTATATATTGATGGCTGCAGATGTTTTGTCCCTGCTTGATTCCATTTGGCACTGCTCCATGTGTCTTTATATTCCTGAGACTAGAATAAAGATGAAATCCCTGTGTGGGTTGTACCATCTTTGTAGCAGGAAAAAGCAGCAAAATAACTGGAAGAATCTCACAATGCCTCCCAAAGCTTCTGGAAGATAGACGCATACATCATGCTTGTTCACATTCCATTAGCTCAAGCACACCACATACCAAACTTAACAACAGGCAGGGGCTCTTACCAAAGAAAGTATACTCGTAAACAATACCATAACTTCTGGAATTGTAGTTTTCTTGGGAATTTTTTTTTTCTTCAAACTGTCACTCAGAGATGTTTCCTTCATCTTGTGGTAGAACCATCTTCTAGGGTGTCTCTGAGGTGGAGAAAAAAAGCAGATAGTCAGAAATTTATTAGAAAACAATAGAAAAGAATGTGTCTGTGAGGAAAGAGGGATCTTAAACCAAACGCAAGTTAAAAAAAAATTCTAAGCGTGGAAAGAGGTACAGATCAAAGACATGGTGTAGCAATTGCCTATCATGGCCACCATGTCATAAGGTTGGGTCATTCAGAACACACGGGGGAATCTCCCTGAAAATATGACAATAGAGTAGCAGAACACCTGAAATTTGTTTGTCTGTCTCTAAGAGTTCATCAGCCATCCCAGACAAGGATGAGTCAACAGAATTTCTTTCTTGGTACCTAAACTGTCAGTAGAATCTCTTAATGGTTGTGCTCCTGAGGCCCAATACTCTGGATTTTATAACAGCATGGACAAGTACACCTATTTCCTTCACAATATTCCTGGGAAGTTCTGCCTTTAGGTGGATTCTTCTCTTTATTTTTTATTACATAGCCAGTTTTGCTACAAGGGAAGCAGAAATATAAGGAAATGCAGTAAGTCAAGTCATCACCTTTGTTTATCAAAATATTTCCCTTTTATCCTTGGGTACAGGAAAGAGAGAAGTCAGACTGTCAGGAAGTGATGGGCAGAACGTACCTGCGGGAGCCCTCAGTCTATGAGAAGTGACTCTTGCTCTGACTGGAGTGGTATGTCCTAACTCTGCACTTGGGTAAATAAGAGGGCTGTGTAGCGAGATTAAGATTCAAATATTCAATAGGATATTGAGGAAATTCATTCAAGAGCATCCCAGGCTTATGTATTCCCCAGTCCTTATCCAACTTCCAACTTCCATAATAATACTCCAGTTATATAAGATTCATTATTTGTCTATGTATTAATCTAGTACCTTACATCAACATCCAGCTTTAAATTGAGCATCAAAAGCTGCTTAAATTGCCTTGTTATGCTAGTTAAATTCCAGAGCTTTCAGCATGGAGAAGACTGTGTGCATTTGGATCTGGCAATTTAATTGAAATTACAGGTGCACATCCACGAAAAGAGTGCCACAAAAACTAAAAGCATTGCTCATCATGCTCCTTCATTTCTTTTACCTTTTCTCAAATATAAAATAAAATAAAATAAAATAATGAAAAGCACTGCGTTTATTCTAAGCTGTTTAAATGTCATCACTATTCTAGCCACAAGTGAGTTTTTGACATTCCAAATGAACAGTTTGCTTCTATGCCCCAAATAGAAGGATGATGCCAAGAAGATGCTCCCGAGAGTGACAGAGAACATGGGAAGACAAGCTTTATGAGACCATCAAAATCATTTGTGTGTGTGTGTGTGTGTGTATGTGTGTGTGTGTGTGTGTGAAATGGTTGGAAGCAGTAGCTGTATCTCTGCTATCACAGATAAACTCCCAAGTCTTAATGGTTTCATAGAAAGATATAATATCGTAATGGCTGAATAGTTCTTTCAAGGACCCTGTTCCTCCAAAAGAGGCTCAGATTCCTTTTCATTCAGTCTGTAGCTGAGGAAACAGACACTAGCAGATCTTGAGCAAGGTCTGGACAATGGTGTAGATCACTTCTGCCCATATTGCATAAGGCACAACTCATCATATGATCCCACCTAACTAGAAACCGAGAAATGTAATTTAACCAAATGATCAGGAAGAACATGACAGGAAATTAATGAGCAATCACTTTTTGAAACTGGATAGTCCTAAAATTAAGAATGCAATTAAAGTCTCTTCAATTTGAATTTCCAGTGTTCCCAAACTGTTTCTGAACAACTTCTTTTCTTCTATCTTTGTGGGTAATACTGCTGCCAGAGAAGATTCTATATTTCTGAAAGCCAGGCCTCCCTCCCACCCACTCATACCCATCCTGCCCCACATAGTAAAGCAGTTTTCTGGTGACAGCAAAGTGTTGCTTAGGGTAAGTGGGAGGCAGGTAATCTCTAATAAGATTGGGATACTGAACTTGTAATTTTACCATTGTCTGTTTTCCAGTTTCCTCTACAGCCAGAGTATTCAGAGCTAATGTCTTCCTGTTTTCTTAGTCTAAAAATCTAAGCTTATTTTAAATACTAGTGCCCACCCTCAGGGTTTCCTGACACTCATCCTATGGGCAAGATTGCATGCCAACTTGAGGATATAAAATAGATTTAAAAATAGTATTTCTGTCCCCTCCCATAACTTTCAAAAGAATAAGTATAGGATATTCTTGTGTGAGTTAAAATTGGTTGCTATCCTCTGCTCCCAGTTTCCCCTTCATTTTTAATTACTTCCTTCCTCCTACTGTTTTCCAGACCATCAGAATTGTATCAGTCCCAAGCATATGGGGAAGTGGGTACCACCGGATGGCTATTGTCAGTCAGGAAATAGCTACCATTCAAACACTGTTTGCTAATGATCATATTTGATGTGATAAAATGGATGTGAATATTAAGTTGGAACCATCTCGGCACCATCTCCAATTTAAAAAGCAGGCATGAAAACAGCTTTGCATAAACCTCTTTCTTTCTATTTTCTGTGATTCTGACATATTCACATTCCACTAAATAAGAGTGAACACCACCATCCGCCCACTCACCAGGCGCTCACTTTATATATAGCTATAGATATTCAGTGCAAAACAAAGAAAAACAGGATTCATCTAACAGAATTCATGGTGGGGTTTTGAGGCAAGAAGGTGCTAAACCTTCTATATTTAATTATCAGTCCTGGTCTCAGTTCTGGAAAATGCTTTTGGTTAAGGCCCTTTGCAAGCTTGTATTTTGGCTTCTTGTTTATTCATTCATTCACTAATGCATTCACTATTTATTGTGTACCTCATGAATATCTGGGACTATGCTAGGCTGTGCAGATACAGAGTAGAGCAACATGGTTCTTGCATAAGCAGCTCAAAGGTTCCCGGATGCTATTATAGAAATACAAATAGTAACTGTTATGTCTGGGGAAGGAGAAGAGCCTTTGTGGCCTTGGCCAGCTCTTCATAGATGAGGCATTATTCAGAGGAAAGATTTTATCTTACAAACCTTTGTGTGGGGTGCTCATCAATGCCTTGGCATTGTTTGGTAAACTACAAATGCCCTGAGTGCTAAGGCTGCAGAGATTCTGAGGGTTTAGATTTTAAAAGTCCTTATACACTTTGCATGGATTTTGGCCTTCCTGTCTAAATACCTTGTGAGTACAGAATATCAAGACTAGTTTTTCATACTACTTTCTTACTAGTGGGGAACACAAAAGAATGCCACAGATTTGGAGATTATTCCACTAGTTATCAACTCTTTTGTTCATACATTCTCAGGTCCTTCATACAATGAGATATTGCTAAACAGTTTTTGTTTTTCCAAATGGTAAGAACCGTTCCATTGATGCTCCCATGGTGAACATATTCCACATTTCAGTTCAGTTATAGTAAGAGGAAACATTATCCTTGACTTAAATTTCCTTTTTCCATTTTTATCTACTCCCTGAGTTTTGGGAATTCCCTAAAATCAAAGCTTTTGGAGCTTTATTTGAGCTTCTGTGAGATACGACCCCTAGAAAAGAGACAGGATGCCATAGTGTGCATCTTGAATTCTCTATAATCATCAGAAGACTGACCAGAATGAAGAAAGACATGGAAGGCCTCCAGTTTCCACACTTCCAAGAGGGTGCACTAACTCTTTAAACAGGATTCACAGTGGGATTCCCTGCTTGCTTTCAGTTTCTAGCCATAAGTATCCAACCGATCACCAACCATTCTCATTTCGAGAATGAGAAATGTGGCTCCATAGTTTCCTAATTCTAATATAAGCAAATTAGTCTCCAAGATATATACATATATGCTTTCCATGAATGATTTTAAAATGATGATCTGGAACAACCCACTAAAAAAGCACACTCCCTTCTCCCTGCCCTGCTTCTTCCACTCGAAGACCCAGTAGTCCTGGGAGAAATTTAAACTTGAAAGCCAGCTTAGCCTGGACCCTCTATGAAGTTGTCCAGGAAAGATACATGATCTTCCCCTACATTCCCACTTTCCCTGGTGGCACTGAGCCTGAAAGATAGTCCTTATCACAGTCCCATGAGGATGTTCTGGACTATGCCAGTGTGAACAGGCTGAGCATGCTATGTTGGTGGGATGTTGGGATCCACTTGTCTCAACAGGAGTCCAATGGCCTGCAGTCAGGTAACTAGCTGTTGCCTTCCAGAAAGCCACAAGTTTTCTAGTTTTGATGCTTTCAGCTGATAGTATGGTTTCCTGCCACATGAATTCCTGCCATCATGTAGGTAAGACAAAATTCTTATGCAGGAAATTGCAACACTTAATTTTTTCCACCTGTCCTGACCGACATTTATCAGATTAGAGGAGATTGTTCAGTTTTTAGCTGAGTGAGTTTAAAATGGAACATTCACTGAGATACCCCACCTCACGCCCTTCCCAAGTGAATATCAATAACAATTCTTGTTTAAAGCTTCCTTGAACCAGTTCTCTAGCATAAGACTTTATGCAGATCTCCTCTGACTAACTTTGCAAATACTGATAAGGATGAGTGGCCCAGCTCTCCGGTTCTTTTCCTGTCCAAAGACTTGCTCAACAATGCTTAGACATTAGAACAAAGACTGAAAAGTCAATCATTGTTGGGATCCTGAAAGCCTCAGCCCCTGCAGGTAGAAATAGGGGCTCAGAGACATCTCATTTGCTTTCAGTATTTCTTGGGTTCATTAACCTGGTGTTCTAGTAGGGTCATAATGGCATTCTGTAGTTAAGGTTTATATGCTTATTCACTACATCAGAAAGCAGCACTTCTTCCCAATCTCAACTTTCCACAGTCATACCACTCAGATACAGAAGAAAAACTTTCTGTAAGAGTAGTTTTTAAGAAGTTATTTCTAATTGCAAATAGGGTCCTTCCTCCCAATTGTATTTACTATGTCATCCAGAGTCTGTGCCTTTCTCTTTAAAAATGAAGTCTTCTTTATTACAGAAAGCTGGAAGAAGAGGAATGGATTTGTAGGTAATATCTTATGGCCCTTTTACTGAAACCAGTCAACAGACTGGGGTCCCTAACAAAGACATCACATCAGAATCACTGCTCTGCTTCTGTATAAGTCATAAAAGCTATACTTCTTTGATTATTCTAATCCAGATCTGATGACACTTGGTATGTTCTAGTCTTAACCACAGATTTCAGATTACACTGCCTCCCAAGCATTTAGGAAAAGTTTCTGTTCTCCTAAACCACTGTGTTGGCAATAGAGTCCCAAATAGAACTGAGAACAGCATGGGAAAAAAGTGCCACAAATCATGACACATCTGTTATGACTGGGGCAAAGGAAAAAGACTGGTAGAGAAGACTGAAAACTAATATCCAAGAAAGCAAACCAGAGGGAAAGATATTTAGGAAGCCAAAGGAGAAGCCCCCTTTTAAGAGGGAAGCGTGTGATATGTCTACTGCCATAGAGAAGCCCAACAGTATTGCAACTGCAAACAGTTCATCGAACTTGACGGTTTGGTCATCAGAGAAATTGTTAAAGAGTGACAGACAGACATGTAATTTCAGTGTAACGATGAGTGAATGGATATAAGGAAGGGAAGGTGGTAAGTGTACAGTCACTATTCTTTTGAATAGTTTGACTTTGAAGTGAAGACCCCAGAGGTTGTGGTTTTAGAGGGAAGGATTCCTTTTTTTTTTCTTTCTTTCTACGGTCTTTAAATTTTTTTCAGAAGAAGAATTAACATATCTATCACATTTACACTTTGTTGGAATAGTCTTGGTAAATTTGTGGTATGTGTGTGTATATGCACAGAATATATATTAAAATGCATGTACACACAATCACACAGACTAATGGGTTCCTTGTGGCACACTTGTTCAAGCAAATAACATAATTTTATCATATCCACCTTTTTCATTACACTCCCTTACCACCCCTTTGCCTTTCTCTGATCCCCCTCCTCATCTTTAATATTCACCCTATAACTTTCATATTTTCCCTCCTAGATTCCAACCTCATATGAGGGAACACATGTAATACTTGTCTAAGTCTGATTTATTTCATTCAATATTATGGTCTCTGATGCCATCCATTTTATTGCCAATATGATTCCATTCTTTATGGATGAATAATATTCCATGGCGTAAATATGCCATATTTTCTGTATCAGTTTATTCATTGACAGGATTCTAGGCTGATTCTATGACTTGGCTACTATGAATTGTGCCATGAAAAACATGGGTATGCAGGCATGTCTGTAGTATGCTGACTTTCATTCTTTTAGTTATATCTCCAGGAGTGGTATAGCTGAATCATATGATAATTCTATTTGAGGAACCTCCATATTAATTTCCATAATGGCTGTACTAATTAACATTCCCACTAACAGCTTATAGAGGTTCCAGTTTCCTGACATCCTCACCAGCATTTGTGTTTTGTTGTTTTTAATTGTCAAAGATAATCATTCTGACAGGAGTGAGATGGAATCTCAATGTAGTTTTGAATTGCATTTCCATGATGTTGAACTTTTTTTTGTAATATTGGCCATTCATACTTCTTTTGACAATAAATTTGTAGACACTGCTTTTTTCTATAGTGCTTAATAATCCAAGTGTCTGTTCAGTTCATGTGCCTATTTATTGATTGTATTGCTGATTAGTGGTATTTTGAGTTCTTTATGTAATCTGGATATTAATCCTTTGTTACATGCTCATAAATTAATGGGAAGAATTCAGTAAAAGGAGACGTGAAACATCATGGAGCTTAGAGGGGAGAGATGAAGAATACAGATAAACGAATTATCTTTGTTTAAGATGGTATACCTCTTCCTTGGAACTGGATGGAAAAGGAGTTAAGGCTCAGTGAAAAAAATAATTGATCTATTTGTAGAAAGATGATGTCTACAATTAGGAGCCTCCAACTTTTTAAATTAAATTAGGGGCCAAGATGTTTGCAAAAATGAAATGTAGATGCAATAGGCAGTTTGTAAAGGGTCATGAGGTTTGGAAGAATACCTGTGGGAAATGAAAGAGTCCATTGTGTGGAAAAAAAAATCAGAGTGGTGCTGAGAACCTAAGTAGGACAGGGTACTAAACAATATATTTGTAAAGACACCATTTTTCTCAGTAGCATGCAATAGTCCACATGAGGACTGGAGAAGCAGAATTGAAGGATGAGGCAGTGGATGTTTTGCATTATCAAAATAAAAACACAGGGGATTGAAAATGCTGGCAAGAGAGGAACTAAGTGGTAGACTAGGGAGTCTAGGATAAATAGGGAAGTGAAGAGAGCCATGAACTGAACAATGGACTCAGAAAAGGCAAGTTTCAAAGTTTTGAAAAATGAGAAGGTAAGACTTTAAGAGACAGAAATAATGTTCTGTAGTTGGTATATTTATTTACATCTATGTAACACTATTATCTAGATATTGTTTAATATTAATTTCTTAAATCCACATAACCCTATGAAGCATTATGTAGTTGTGACCTGATTTGCAGATAAGTAGTTATTTCCCCAATTTAAATCTTATGCACAGAGAAATGTAGTTGTCTATGGTCACACAGATATTAAGTGATAGAGCTGGGATCTAAAATCAGGCAATCTGGCAACAGATATTGTAAACAATACTTTATGCTTTTTCCTCCAAGCCAATAGTTGTCAGTCTTTGCTGTACCTTAGATTTATCCAGTTTGGTCCAGAATCCATGAATCTGTGTTTTTAAAGTTTCCTGCATGATTGCTTTGTGCAGACAAGATTGGAAACTGCTGACAGAGACCTAAGTGAAGAAGCAACACGGGTCAATGTGGTTATCCTGATGGATAAGTCAAAGTTGAGGAAAGCAGAGTCAGAACACTAGCAAGAAAATGTTGTCCTCTAAGTAGGATCTAGTAGAATTTTGAACCTTTAAGGACAATTAATTGGTATATAGATTAAAAATAGGAAGGCAAAAATCAACGTAAATTCTCTAGAGAATAGTAATGAAAATTATTGCTCAATTTACAACTCCTATCCTTGAGTTAGTAGAAGCATTTATCCTCAGGCTCAAAACTGCATTTAAACAATTAACTGATCTGCCTGGGAAAGGCCAGGCTCTTTTGTGTGAGCCTCACACTCCAGAGTAAAGCTCTCTTCTGTTAGTACTAGGTATGTGTGTGCTTGAGGATAGGATGGAGCAGAACATATCGACTGGTGTGCTTGCTCTGCTTGTACAGTATAAAATGAAGACTGCCAAGAGTTCAGATCCCTAAATGAGGAAATCTAAATTTCTATACAAGAAGCTCAGATCAGCAGATGAAACAATTAATGACTATTAATAACCAACTATAGATTGCTAATTAATTTATTTGTAATTAAAATGGTATCAATTATAGAATATATTTTTATAGCATTAAAGAAAAAAAACACTTCCAATTAAGCTGTGAGGTACTATTAATTATAAGACAATCTTAAAAAAAAGACAATCTTGATTTTAGAGATATTAAATGTGGTAAAGAAAAATGTGTGTCTTAGTATTGGTGAAATTCAGATTTTGAAGAAAATGAATAGAACACATACATCCATAATTAAATAGTTCATAATTCATGAAGATAATTAAAATAAAATTATTGACCCCAAAATACATAGGAATAATTGGGAACTTGAAACTATTTTTTTAGTATGCTCAAAGAAATTCAAGAACTTATTAATTATGCAAAGTAAAAATTACTGCTATATCAAAATAAAGAAATCTGAGTATAAGAAAAAGATTTTGAAGATTTAAAATGTGATTGTCAAACATTTCCAAATAAAAGGCTCACTATGGTTTAGTACAGATTGTCCCTTATATGCTCATATACTAAAAGATATCTCCAATGTGAAGATATTGAGAGGTGATGAAACCTTTGAGAGGTGGGGTTTAGTGAGAGGCAATTAGTGAGGGTACCACTCTCATGAATGAATTTGCGTCATTCTCAAGACTAAGTTAGGTCTCACAAGAAAGACATTTCTCAGGACTGGGTTAACTACTGCAAGTCAGTAATAAAATATTAAAGCAGGTCAGCCTTCCTGAATATTTCTCAGACTCTCCTTGCATATGTTCCCACCATGTGGTGCCATCTGTCATCAGCCCCTTTCCATGCTCTTGGGCCTTCAGAATTGTGAGCTAAATAATCCTCATTTCTTTATAAGTCACCCAGCCCCAGGTATTTTTTTTTTTAAATAACAACAGATCAAAAACAAGGACAGGGCAGTAATAAAGAGTTTAAAAATTTTCCCAGAATGTAAAGCAACGTACAAAACAACAGAAATTTTGTAGAAATGGTGAAAGACATGTTCTTGGATAGGCAGAATTAAAATGTTAAAATGACTATATTACCAAAAGTAACCTACAGATTCAATGTGATATTCATCAAAATATCAGCAATACTATTCACAGAACTAGGAAAAATGGTCCTAAAATTCATATGGAAGAATAAAAGATCCAAAATAGCCAAACAATTCTCAGCAATAAAGAAGGCTGGAAACACCAGAATTCCCAATGTTAAACTACACTACAGAGCTCTAGTAACAAAAGCATCATGATACTGGAATAAAAACAGAAATGAAGACCAACAGAAAATAATAGAAGACACGGAGACAAACTTGCAGATACAGTTATCAATCCTTGACAAAGGCACTAAAATATGTGTTGGAGAAAGTCTTTTTAACAAATGGTGTTGGAAAAATCAATATCCATATGATGAAGAATGAAAACTAGATACCTCTCACCTTGCACAAAAGTCAACTCAAAATGAACCAATTTCTAGGAATTCAACCAGGAAATTTGCAACTGGTAGAATAAAACATAAGAGAAACACCCCAAAATATAAGTGCAGGCACCAATTTCCTTAATTATTCCTAAAGCTCAAGAAATACAATTAAGACTCAATAAGTGGGATGGCATCAAATTAAAAGCTTCTGCACAGCAAAATAAACAAGAGTGTGAAATGAAAGCCTTTGCCAGTTACTCTTATGACAGGAGATTGATATCTAGAAAATATAAAGAACTCAAAAATCTTACCACCAAAAAATATCAAATAAACCAATCAATAAATGGACAAATAATCAAAACAGACATTCTTGATGGAAAAAATATAAACAACCAACATATATATGAAAAATGTTCAACATTCCCAGCAATTAGGAAAATGCAAATCGAAACCACACTGAGATTTCATCTCACTCCACTTAGAATAACAGTAATTAAGAATAACTGGTGGTGAGGACTTGGGGAAAAAGGAACTCTTATGCCCCTTTGGTGGAACTGCAAATTAGTACAACCACTATGGAAATCAGTATGGCGATTTCTCAAAAAGACTAGGAATGGAACCACCTTTATTCTAAAGCACTAAAATCAGCATACTATAGTGATTCATGCATTCCAATGGTTACAGCAGCAAAATTCACAATAATCAAGTGGTGGAACCAGCCTCGGTATCCAACAAATGAATGGATAAGGAAAATGTGATGAGATACAAAACAGAGTTTTACTTAGCCATAAGAAGAGTGAAAATGATGTCCTTTGGTGGTAAATGACTAGATCTGCAGAACATCATGCTAAGTGAAATAAACCAGACACAGAAAGTCAAGCATCAAGTATTTTCTCTCGTATGCAGAAGCTAGAGATAAAGAAGGAATTAAAAAGATGCCATGAAAATAGAAAGGAAAGCAGTAGAGTTTAGGAACCCCTTCCTCTAGAGGAGCATGGAGGGGAGGGAAAGGAGAGGCACTGGGGAATGAAATTGACCCTTATTCTATGAGCATGTGTGAATATATCATAATGAATCCCACTTTATGTATAATTATAATGCATAAATGAAAAAATAAATAGAAGAGAGACAAGTAGAGCAGAGGAAGAAATCTAGGGAGGGAGGAGAGAAAGTAAAGGGGATGTAGTGGGAGTGAAATGGAGCAAATTATATTATCTGCATGTATAAACATGTCACATTGAACCCCATAATTATGTATAATTATAATGGACTAAAAATAATTTTTAAAAAAGGAAAGTTGACAGAAAACCATTGCAGGGAACCCAACATATACCTAATGCATGTTTTATGAAGAAGGAACAGAGAATAGGGCAGAGATGAATAAGTTTTAAACTAATGGAATACATCATTTAGAGCTGAAGTAGGATTCAAGTCTTCAGATCCAGGACTGGCCCAATGGCTAATAAGGTGAATAAAAAATTCAAATTTTAGTGATGGAAAATATTGTTTTAAACTTTCAAGAATAAAAGAGAGGAAGGTGTTATTAAGAGATGAATAATAAATACATTGTTGCCCAACTCCTAATCACACCACTGGATACCAAAAAGCAATGAAGCAAAAGCTTTAAACCTTGTACACTTTACAGAAGCATATAATATACTCAGCCAAAATGTCAGTAAAGTAGGAGACAAAGTCCCAATATTTTTTAGGCATGTAAATACTCCTAATCTCTCTTCAGCATTTCTGATAAATATCACTTGTGGAAGTACTAGAGCAAATTGAGAAAAAAAATCTGAGAAAGAATAGTACGTGCACTTCTAGAACTATGGAATTAAAACGGGCACAAAATTGGGGAAATCCTGAACGCCTACTGAGAAATAACTCTGGAAAGCAGTTGAGACAAATCAGAACAGATGTAAGAGGACCAACCCTAAGAGACAGGTTCCCAAGTAGGCAATGGATTCCTTGCAGCAAGCAGGATAAACAGGAATCTGGAAAGAAAGTGAAACTGTATGACTCTTCACAACAATAAAAATACAAAAATAAAACCCTACAAAATACAAATTATAAAAACTGCATATGAAAGTGTAAAAGTCATATTATACCTGTGAAGCAGACTGACATAGGGAATGATTTTGAGCAATTTGTGTACACGAAGAACTTTTAATAAATATTCCTCTTTAAGAAACTGGTTTTTGATTCAAAAAAAGTTACCCTATCCATAGTCCATTCTCACGATTGCATATTTATTGAATATTTGTACAATTTATGAAATTTCAGTTATATATTTGTCTCCATAAACAAATCATAGATAATGAACACTCATTTTTTGTACTTTACATGGTGAATAATCATAGACATCATCTATGGTACATGTAAGTAGGTAGGTAGATGATGGCTATTTAATTGGTATATATATACACACACATATAATAAATGTTATAGATTTAGTGATACTTTTATGTGTAGCATTAAATTCACAATTTAAATAAATATTTTTATAAAAGTAATCAATAAGAGAGCTAAAAAATTAAACACAAAGGGAGAAGAGAAGAGAATAATGGAAACAGGCAAAATTCTTTATGTCTAATGATTGAGAGGTGAGAGGTAAAGTTGCTAAGTAAAACCATAGGGATATAAGGGTATTATTTGAAGCAATATGTCTCACCAACGAGAGATCTAAAAATAAAATATCCCCAAATGGGTTATTTCTGTAGAGTGAGACTGTGGAAAAGGGAAATGATGTTTTTATTTCATCCCTGTATATAATGCTTGGATTTTTTTATTACCACTCATTTTATGATTAAAAAGTAGCATTCAAAATAATAAAAATTTTTGTAAAAGTGAATATTTCTTTCTTCATAGACTGTTCCCAGTTTTCCATAGCTGTAGGCTGAACCTTGATAAAGGATGTACAGTCCTATCATAACCAGAAATTTCCACACCCTCCCCATTGACACAATAGCTTATTTTGTTATCCATTACCACCAAAATAGACAGTATTGATTTTTATTCCTTTTCCCCTGATCACCCACTGGGTTTCAGTGAAAAGCAAAATGACCAAAGGGAAAGCTAAGATAGGAAGAAAAGAACAATCTAAATATCTCACTGATTCTCTGATTTGAAAAATAAGACCCTGAATAATTAGGAGCTGTTTCAGGGAGTATATGAGCCCCACAATTCACAGCTCCTTCACACAATTGGATGGATAGATTCCTTTACATATCTGGTAGGAAGTCAACATGGTCTTTGGGACAATGAAGCTTATTTTTATTTAGTGTTATGGATGAGCTATTGTAAAATTTCATCATGTTTAATAGAGTTCCAATGGCCAGGTCTGAGACAAAACACAGGAGGTGAGGTATGGAGGCTTTGTATCACAGGTAGGGGTCCAAAAATACTCTCAAGATTGAGGTTTAGGTGAGTCTAGCAAATGGATTCATGGACAATGTTTTCAGCTGAAACAGAAATTCTGATTCTTTGTATGTTCTGATTATCAATTTGGTTCTTATTCAATACAAGGATCTGAATCAGAGATTACTCAAGAACCAAATGCCTCTCATATTGTATCTGACTGTTTAGTGATCAACTGAGAGGAGTGTTATGGGAAGGTACAAGAAATCCTACTGGCTAATGTAAGAGAACAGACAGGGAAAGCTTACCTTCCCATCTGCTACCTCTGGCACTCATTAATCACACTGGCATTTAGGAAATGGCAGACAGGTGCAAGAGCTGGTGAAAAATAGAATCTATAAGAACAGAAGAAAAGGAAAGGAAGGTTTTATCCATGATATGTGCTATGGAAAAGGAATGAGGGGAAAATGTACTTGGCCTGATGATGACTTTACCAAGAATCTGTGCTCACCAAGTTCCTACCTCCAGCTCAGAATCAGGAGGCTAGTATATGGAATTTTAGGAAAAAGCACGGTTATTCCTGGTATTAGCCATGAACAATTCAGAAGTTTTGAGGTTTATCTCACAGTTACCCACTATGGGTTCAAGTAAATCTGTTTTTAACAGTTAAAGAATGACTGTTCACATCTGGTTTTGATTTCTATTACCCAAGCAGGGGGCAGATATGAGACTGAGTTTATATCAGAATTCTGAAAATCTTTTTCTTTTTTTATTAGAGCTTTACATTATATGTGGTAGTTATGTTCATCCTGACAAACTTATACATGCGTGGAATTAGATTTCAGTTTTCGATCTCTCCCCTATCTTTCCCCATTTTCCCTCCTGTCCTCCCTCCCCTCTCCCATTCATCTTCCTCTACTCTACTAGACTGTCTTCCACTTATCTATTCATTTATATTTGATTGGTTCTTTATATTATATTTGTTTGGGCATTAAGTTTTTCTGAATTCTTTGTATGTTCTGCTTTTCAATCCCCTACCAAAGGAGTAACGGGTCAAGATCTCCCATTCTGTAGGCTCTCTCTTCATGCTCTTACATGTTTCCTTTGCTGTGCAGAAGCATTTTAGTTTGATATCATCCCACTTTTTGATTCATGGTTTTATTTCTTGTACTTTGGAAGTTTTGTTAAGGAGATGGTGCCAGCACCTTTATGATGGAGTGTTGACCCTATATTTTCTTTTAACAGTTGTAAGGTTTCTGTTATAATTTCTAAATGTTTGATCCATTTCTTTCTTTTTTTTTTAAGATAGAGGGACATTGAGAGAGAGAGAGAGAGAGAGAGAGAATCAATTTTATATTATGTGGCATTTGTTACTCTGGCACTTCGTTGTGTACATTGTGCTGGGGTTCAAACTCAAAACCTTGCACATGCCAGGCAAACACCATAACCACTGAGCCACTGCTCCAGTCCCTGGTTTCTTTTTCTTCCTTGATCACTTTGGCTAAGTTTTCAAGGACTGTATTGAATAGGAGTCATATGAGTGAGGGCATAGCCTTGTCCTATTCCTGATTTTAGAAAAAGTGTTTTTAGTTTTCTTTCATTCAGTATGATGTTGGCTTTGGGTTTGTAAATAATGGCCTTTATGATATTGTAAGTTCCTTTGATCTCCAACTTCTGTATTTTTAACGTGATTGGGTGCTGAAGAATCCTGAAAACTTTATTCCATGCTAGACTTGTGAAGTTTCTCTACATCTGTTATTGGAGTTTGTACAATTTAACAGCAGAGGTAAAGGAAAACACTAGCATACTGATACAAAGGAATGTCAAGTATGAACATTGAAACTGGAACCAGGTGGATTTGCCTAATCTCAGTAATGACAGTCTTGTTGGTGATCATTTGCTCTGGGTTTGAATTTTCTCATTCCATTTTATACTTACAGAGATAGACTAGACAACCTCTACTATTCTTTACTTTTCTAAGACTGCATAGTAGTATATATTTTGAAGAATATTTTTTTAAATCTCTAAATACAGAGCACAGAAATGTTGGAAGTAAAGAGTAAAAGTAGATTTACAGAGCGATTATTTCATGAGCAAAATAGGAATGGGCACATGGTTGTGACTTGAAGTTTAGCTCGTAAAGCTCAGAAAATATACTTAGTAGACTGATGCATAACTGTAACTTATTAGATCCAGTTATAGTTTCAACCACATATTCCTTTGTACTATAGTAAAAGTCATACCCAATACATATGTCATAGTGCAGCACCAGATAATGATACTTGAAGAAATATTAGTGGATAAATTAATATAGAACAGAAAGTAGAGGCAAAGGAAGCAATGCGAAAACCCAGAAAAATCTCCTATTGGCAGGATGAATAATGGAAAAGCAGATGAGAAAGAGAGGTTGTTTTATACTAATTCATTAATTAGGAAAAGATAGCAAAGAAGTTGGAAGATTCTGTGCTCAAAACCCTTGACCACAGTATGATTCCTCACTGTAACACCACTACTATTTGTCTCATTACCAAGTATTTATTTCCTTCAATATAATGCTTCAAAACAGATCCAACCTGTAATTAATCAATTTTCCTGACTCTTCTTTCCACATAAACTGAGAAAGATCTTACAGCTGAGATTAATATTCTTCTGAATAACACACAAATTCTAACTTAATGTATTGAAATATGTCTTATATCACTAGGAATAACCCAAAAAGACATACCACCAAAATGCCTAAGTTAGGAGAGAGCCAAATAAATTATCTAAAAGATGTACTACACATTTTAAAGAATGTATATGGAACTTTCCTGCATATAACAATCTATATAAAAATAGACTGGATGGCCTCCTCTGAAAGAACTCTTAGATTGTTTATTTTGGCAGTTGATAATACACCCTCTTGTGCCATTGCTTTTGGCAGACTTTTCAAGTATGACTCAAATCTTTTTGGTTAAATTTCACATGTTTATACCTTGTTTCCCACATCTAAGCTCATTGAAAGCAAAGTCACTTACTTATTTGCATTGCCCCAAGAACCATGGAACTAGCAGTGACAGATGCTGTATCACCCAAAGAGAACTTGAAATGGATGACTTATAAGTTATCTAACAACGTAGAAGTTCTGGTGCCATTTTGGTGAGTCCCTAATTTGAGTCAGTCACTTATTATTGTGTCTGAATATCAAATTTCTGGAACTGTTTAAGTGAGCAGGTAATACTCTTTTCCCACAAACATATCCTATTTTAATATCAACAGAATAAATAGCATACAACTGGAAATATTTTGCCTTGTGTAAAGTTTATTTATCAAAATATTTTTGCAGATATTGTTAATAAAACCCTAAACCCATGCATTTAAATTAATAAGTTATAAATCAGCAATGCCAGAAGTAGATTTTTTTCCATGCGGATAATTAATTTGATCCCAAGCCCACAGTGTTAAAGTATAAATAACAAAAAGGTGTTTACTCAACTTTTAATTAGATCAGTAATTTTCAGTTTTAAAAACAGTGGGAGTTTCTAAAATTGATATATTTATACAAAAACTTTCAAATAGAATTGATAAATGTTTGCCATTAATAATTTCATTAAATCCAATTTATAACAACTTACTAATTCTGTTAATGAAAACAAGACTTTTTATGAACACAAATTATTTAAATTAGTAAGTATAAGAAAATCTTAGTCTCAACAATGGATTTTATTCCCATATTTTATTTTGAGTATGGAGGAGTAGAAAAAATGTGACTCACAAAGCTGAGAAGTAGCAAAGAACTGTAAGTGTTACTGTAATATAATGACTTGAATTATTATTCACTCAACAATGCTACTACTATTTTTTTTTCAAAGAGAGAGGGACAGTGAGAGAGACAGAGAAAGAGAGAAACAACTTTATTTAGTTTTTCACATGGCCTTACTTGCTCCAACACTCAGTTGTGTACATGGTGCTAGGGTTTGAACCCGGGTCCTCATGCTTGCCAGGCAAGCGCCGAAACCGCTGAGCCACCGCTCGAGCCCCATACTACTACCATTGTAACAACTTAAAAAAACGTTTGTTAAAATGTGTGGCAAATATTTAAGATATGAGTCTACAATCGACCCACCAGTGAGCAGGGCCCAAGCAAATCTAATTGCGTTGGATGGTCCAAATTAGTTATGATTAAATAAAGAAAACTACTTTCTTGGAGACAGTGAAAATCACTTTCATTTTCATGGAACAAAAATCATTTGCTGCTGGGGAGGAGATAGTGCTCCTGCGCTACTGAAACTTAGACACCACAAGTCAGCTAGAGCAAGAACAGGAACATTACATGTGACATCTGACCTTTTTCAAAGGGCTTTTACATCACCTTCTCCTTTCGTTTCTGCTGAAGGTATAAAAACAGATCTAGTGTAAATGATTCTGCTATATTCCTGTACACAGACTAGGGGATTTCACAGCAAATGGAAATTCCATTAAAAAGTTACCGCATGCTATTTCATGTAGTGATTAAGGAAATAAGTGGGAATTGCAAATTCTGATTTTTGCCAGAAGGATTGATTAGGAGAAAAATCCTGTTATATTTTTTCCCATTATTAGATGTTTAAGGTATTGTAGGAAGTTTTCTGTTTTCAAAAATCCTACCTATTTGTGATGGATGTGAAAGGACAACAGTTCTTTCACTTATTTCTAAAAAGTTTTCAAGATTTATTTATATTAAATTACAGGTCTTCTAAAATGCATATGTTTTTCAAATTTCACTAATTTATCACTATATGTCCAATATTATCTTATGAGTTAAAAATGCATTATTTGTGGGTGCTGGCTCCTCTGAGGGTAGAAGGGTGTGTTGGGAGGGGTGTTTATGTGTGTGTACATACATGCAGGGTCTGTAGTTGTACAGAAAAGGCATTGCTTTGTCTGTGCTCTTGTAATCGGCCCTTGATTTCATCTGGCCATGGTTGTGTTAACTCCTTTCAGCAGGTACACTGTGGATTGCTCAGATACCGCCTCCTCTTAACTGCTGAGGATCTCCATCTGAAATTCATTTGACAGCACCTATGCATTCATCTCCCTGAACTGGTCCATTTTCCTTCCTTTAGTCCTATGAATATTGGCTGAAACTTCCCAGCTCTTCCAGACAGCTCTCTCAAGCAGACTCTAAGATGCCCTATGCAATTCTTCTAGAGTCCACACCAGTTCCATGGGAAGTATCCGTGAATCTTTGACCACCACACTTGGAACTCACAGACCGTCCCTGCCACCGTTACCTTTGTTTGCTCCTTGCAAGACCAAGTAGCTCCAGACATAGCTTCTTGTTGGATTTGCAAGCTTGCGTCAGACTCAGTTCACTGTTTCTCAAACTACAGGAAAATCACTTAAAATGTTCCCAGTGAAGTAAACTGGGGATAAAGCTCAATCCTGTATCTCAGGTGGGATGAAGTTTGTGAATGCACGTTATTTGAACATTTCTCTAGGGAAAATCTTCCCCATCTTACCCAGTTTCCCTTCTCTTGGCCTCTATGTCCCTCTTTCTATGGTCAGTAAAAGGTCATAAACCAGTATTTTCAAGCCTACTTTGCAAACCCTGAAAAGATGGTTCATAACCTCACTTTGGACTCTGAAAAGGGAATTTGACAACTTTGTTTTGACCCTGACCTTTTGGGGACTTACTGTAAACAATAAGTTTAAAAGAGATTTATTTTAACATCCTGCTATATATAATTAATTTTTCTGAGGTTCTGGGGATTGAGTCCATTGGCATTCTACCACCGGCCAACGTCCCCAAACCTTCTAATGTTTACATTTCAAAATGAATTGTCACTAAATTGTCCAGCCTGTCCTTGAACTTGTGATCCTGCTCCCTCAGTTTCCTGGGTAGCTAGGATTACAGATGTTTGTCACCTCGGCTGGTTTATAAAAATCTTTGCTTATAATGATTTCCAAATCTACAAATCGTACATATCACTTCCATACTCATTTGTATGCTAGTGATTTTTTTAGAGAGAGAAGGACAGTGAGAGTGAGAGAAAAAGAGAGAATCAATTTTATTTATTTTTTTCACATGGATTTCATTGTTCCAACACTTTATTGCTTATGTGTTGCTGGGGTTCGAATCGTGTCCTTGCACATGCCAGGCAAGTGCCATAACCGCTGAGCCACTGCTCCATCCCCTATGCTAGTGATTTTTAAACCAATGGTAGAACATGCACCAAACATGTGCCTAAGCATTGCCTCACCTTTAAATGAACTTGGTAGACCTGTTTTGCAGAGGTGTACAGTTATGAATTGATTTTAAAACATTAATATGAAATTAATGTTTTCTTTTTCTTTTTTCTTTTTTTTTTAAGAGAGAGGGAGAGTGAGGTAGAGGGAGAGAGAAAGACACAGAATCAATTTTATTTAGTTTTTCATGTGGCTTTCATTGCTCGGACACTTGGTTGCGTACGTTGTGCTGGGGTTTGAACCTGAGAACTTGTGCATGCCAGGCAAGCACTATAACCGCTGAGCCACTGCTCCAGTCCCAAAATTAATGTTTTCTAATCAATGACATGTTACACAAAGTCACATATATACACTAAATACCAATGACAAGAAAAACATTTTTTCTGAGGATTACATAAAACTCAGCTGCATCGCAACACTTCATATGATGTCAAATATATATGTATATATATTTGAGTGTTTAGTTCTATTTACTATAAACTTTCAGTGTTAATAAAATACATTAAAGAATGAAAATGTTATAATGAGACCTTTATTTAAAAAGATGTAGCAGTGAAAACACAATTATTTCTGCTTCCTTTTATTTAACTGTTATTGAAAAGTCTTCTGAGAAGCTTTTTTCTGAATTTTTATTATCAGCATAGAGTATTTATGCAATAGGTATTAGTAGTTTCCACCACTCTAAAAGTTGAGTTCTGTAATGGGTGAGTAAATTAATAGGTATTCTATAAAAAGAGAAATTTATTCATGCATTGTGGCTTGCATATGCGATCATGTGTCTATATCCACGCTTGTCTTTGCAATTCACACAGGCTCAAAATGGCGATCAGATGAAGCAAAGCTAAACCATTCTAAAGATGATTCATCGAAGAAAGAGAAGTAGGCAGAAGCCAGAACCTGCAAAAAGACTTCCTTCCAACATCTATCCCGGACTCAGATCATTAAAAAAGCATTTCACTTGGATTAAAAAGTGCAAATAATTCCAGGAACTATTAAACCTCTTTTAAAATAATTTAATGTGAATTAGTGCTATTGAATGTGATCATAGATGAAATGAATTTGATTCTGAACCTGGGGGTTAGTAGAATTAGCTCTGAAATGGAGGGGTCATTTGGAGATTCGGGCATTGATGGCAGGTGGCAGGGTACCTGGGTGCTGGGTCTCAATGACAGATCTTGGGAGAGGTGAATACTATATGAGGTTTCAGAAAATGGTAAAATGGAAAGGGATCAGAAAAACATGATATAGAAGAGATGAACAGAAGTTTCTCTCTTTTAAAAAAAAGAAGAAGCACCCCCTGCATATTCTTTGACATGGTCCCCAATGCTCAAAGTTCAAAATGATTTCTAGTCACCAGGACTAGAGTAGAACCCTGTGACTTCAGTCTCTCCTTTTCCTATCCCTTTGAGGACCTTGTAGACTAACCTTATGGAGTTCAGTCTTTCTCCTTTACATACAAGGGTGAAGGTAAAAAGAAGTGGAGGTGAGGACATGCACTGGTGCCTACAGGAGGTTAGACACCCATCTGCCCTTGATCTCTGCTCTCCCGCAGCAGCTATTCCTGCTTGTTATTCTGCCTCATTATTATCTTCACAGTCTTCACTATTTACTTTATTTGATAAAATAACCTTTCTAAAGGATTCTTTATCTTTCCTCATTCCAAGATGTTAAACTCCTACAGCACCGGAATAAAGTGAGGCGAAAACAACTTATTCAAAATAATTGAGCACATATTGTTATATTTCTTCATTCCTTGAGACATTTATCCTCTCAGCTTAGGAGTTCACTGCTGGGAAAGAGGAAAAATTAGACAAAGCATCATCATGATTTGCAGCCAACATGCGAATAGAAATGTAATGGTTATTGGAGCCTATTGGGTCCAGTATGCCTGGTGACATTAACTTCCTCCAAGGATGATTATATCATCACTCCTGCTCCTATTGCATCTCCCTGACCCTGCTAACACAAACACATAAATCACAACTTTTTCTCAACCTTTCATCTATTCAATCATATAAGTAGTCTTGAAAATAAATTAATATGCTGATTTACCAGGGGTATAAAAGAAATCAAGTATGAAATAATCTTTGTAGATCTATAGATAGGTGAGAAAATGTGTGTTTGGGTATGTGTGTGGCACAGTTGATAGAGGAGGGTGTTGTATGTATGTTTGTTGCTTTTTTAATTTAACAGAAACATTAAGTGAATATGAGAAAGTAAATTTGACTCCTGGGAAAGAAAGCAACTCTGAAATATGGGAGTACAGCAAATCAAATTTGATAAACAAAAAAGATTTTTTTCCAGCTTTAATGATTTTATAAGATCACATAAAAGGCTGATGTAGTATTTTTGTCTTATGGGCCCATTTCATAGCCTCTGTATTCAAACAGTTAATGCAGGATAAACCTTTTGAGAGAGTTTTAATTCCTATTTTTACCTTAAAAGAATGCAAATGATAGCAGTGTCATTTCTACTTCATCTCATGCTTATTATTTATCACTAAAGAGCTTAAGCAAAAATAGAAAGATAGTGAGTGGGCTGGGGACTGAGAGGGAGAAGGACTTATCTGTCTTGAATGCCTACAGTGTACCGGTTACTACATTTGTATTTTGTAAGCCTGTCATCCTTTATCCTGGAATTATTAGGCTGATAAAGAGCATGAATGTACTAGCAATAACAATCTAGATGTGACATTAGCCACGGAAGCCTTTATGAGTCTAACATTTAACATCCAGGGCAGGTCCTGTGTGGTTAATTAACAACTGAGGTCATTTTAATACTGTGTGGGAAAGCACCTTCTCACAGCTCATCGAGATTATCCTAGGTTATATATGCTCTCTCACACCATGCATTAAATCTTTCCAAGATCAGGTGATTTCCGCCTTTGAAATCTTTACATTTATTCATGATGAACACAGTAACAATGCTTTTCTCAAAGGTAGACAGTTTTAAACCTGGTCCAATCTTATTACATCTTCTACTATTTTGTAAAAATTTCTACTGTTTTCTTGTTATGTGATATTAAATATCAGATTAAGAACTTAATCATGCAGAGTATAAAAGGTGACTGGAACAACAGAGTTTATGTTAAGACATTTAGCATAGTGGAGTGTTCTCAAAAGGATAAAAAAATAGTGGACATGTGGATGCTGTGTATAGCAAAAAAGGAATGCAGGAATATAGTCACAAGGTTTACATCAACAAAAACCTTCAACCCAGCAAATTAGGATTCTTTTCCCCAATACAAAGCATGATAAACTGAAGTATTTCAACTAAGTTATAGAGATATGTGATATTTTGTATTTCAACTTGATGAAATGGTAGATGGGAAATTGAAGGACCCTTCAGTTTCTTTAATGGCTGTATGGTCCTTTATTTTTTTTCATGTCAGTTCATGCTAGATATAAAAAAAAAAGTGAGATTTTGGATCTCTCAGTACTCTGACTAATCATGGTACTGAGTGATGGCAGTACCAATATCAGCGGAAAGGACATCGTACAGTGGTAAGACAGTTTATTTGCAAAGTCAAAGTGGGTGGAGGTAAGGGGAGGAGTGTAGTCATCCTGAAGATGGTGCTTTGATAGCTTTGCCAAGGTGATTTTATTTCATTTCATTTTTTTCTTTAGCTTATAGTTGGGAGAAGATTAAAAAAAAAAAACAGGGAAAAAAATGCCCTCTCTGTTTGATGGACTCATAGAGTTGGGAGGGATGTGAAAGAAATCAGTTCTGTAAGCCATGATACTGCAATGCTCTCGCACTGACAAATGGCCAGCTCCTTTCTGGGTGCTTCCAGAGACTGTCACATAGTCACAGGTATTAGGAAGGTCCTCCACAAACTGAGTTACAATTTTTCTTCCTTTTACTTCCCACTATTAATCTTCATTCTGCCTTATGGAGTTGGATAGAATAATCACAATTCTTCTTTTTGAGGGGAACAACCTGAACAACCTTGGAGAAAGAAGTCAGGGGAAAAAGGCAGAGTGATAGGGTTGTCAGTTACAAGAAAGGATTGTGAAGTGATTTCTCAGGTAGACCTAACTTTGAAAGGGAGAAGTGGGAAAGATGCCCAATGGAAAAAGAGGAAGCTAAAGGCTGAGTCAATTTCAAAATGAAGAGAAATTACGATAAAACGCATGAAAAAAAGATATTCTTATAAATTAGAAGAAAGCTGTTGATAACTTAAAGCAAATAGAAAAAAGGAGAAAACTTTACTTATAACCCAATTGAAAATATAGAAAAACACATAATAAGAATACTGAATACAATGCATTGAAGCTAACATCAAGCTATAGTACACCATTGTCATGATTCATGGGGTAAATATTCTACTTTTAAGTTTCAGAGTATAAGAAGGTATTTTGAATTGCTTTCAACTTCATTCTGTGGGAGAAAACAATGAGAAGAAATTAGGCAGCAGTGTAACTTCCAGGAAAAGGGTAAACCAGGGTGGCCTATGTGATCTCATGAAATTCATGGCTTTGTGTGTAGTTCTCTGTTCCTTAAGTGTGGGTAGGACCTGTGACTTCCTTCTAATCAACGTAGTAAAGCAAAGATAACAGGATGTACACGATTGCATTATATAAGATTTTAATGTCTTTCTTGCTGGAAGATTCTTCTTTCCTTGCTGGAAGATTCTTCTTTCCTTGCTGGCTTTGAAAAAGCAATCTACCACGTTGTGAACTGCATTTAGAGATCTATGGAGCAAAAACGTGAGGCTGGCCTCCAGTCTCCTGCCAGCAAGGAACTGAGATCCTCAGCCTAGCAGTCCACAAGCAACTGAACACTCACAGCCACATAAGCCAACAAGTGGACCCATCTCAAGGTGAGTCTCGGATGAGACCACAGCCCAGATGACCCCTTAATTACTGCCTTATTGTTAATCCAGCTAAAACATGTCTAGATTCCTGACCCACAGAATCTGTGAGATAACAAATGTGTGTTGTTTCAGTTGGCAGATTTGATGTAATATTATCACATAGCAATAGATAAGTAATACAGTAATACAGCCAGCCCTGCAGTCTTAGGTGAAGGAGACACAGGAAGAATATATAATTCTAGGAAACTGGACTGCAGCTTTGCCAAACAGATTCACTGTAGACTACACTGTTCTAGACTTCCATAGGAGCTTTTACATAGGTCTTTCACTGCTGATACGACATATAAATCCATCTTTGTATTTATTTAGCTCATGGAATTTACCCATTTATAAAAGATCCCTCTGAGAAGGAGGAGAGAGATACTGCATACAATCCTGAGTAATCTTATATATCTCTCCAACAGAACAGAAGTGCAGAAGTTTACAAAAATGTCAGAAGGCTCACAAGAGGGTGCTTCTCACCGCTCCATATAGAAGAGGAGAAAAAGTAAAATAATGAAAATATTAAAAGTTGTAAATTATAAATTGTCTACTGACAGTGAAAATTTTAGAATAGCTTAATAGTGACAATTTTCAAAAGTTTGTAAGTATGTATGAACAATCTACATATGAATTTTATAATTAAAATGTGTGTGAATAATAAACAAAAAAATATTTGGAATGTAATCTAACCAAGGAGGTGAAAAACCTCCACAATGAAAACTATAGAACACTAAAGAAAAAAAAAAACTGTAAAAGGCCTTAGAAGATGGAAAGACATTCCATGTTCTTGGATAGGCAGAAATTATATTGTCCAATATTCATATTACAAAAAGCAATATGCATACTCAATACAATTCCCAGGAAAATACCAATGACATTCTTCACAGAACTTGAAAAGTTCCTCAAATTAACTGGAAGAATAAAAGACCCCAATAGCCAAAGTAATCCTGAGCAAGAAGAATGATGCTGGAGGCATCATAAGGCCTGAGTTCAGATTATACTACAGAGCTACAGTAAACAAATAAAAACCCACCATGGTATTGGCTTCATAAAGGATATGAAGACCAGTGTAATAGAGGAGAAGACACAGAGACAATCCCACATACACACAGTCTTTTGATACTTGACAAAGGAGTCAAAAATACATATTGGAGAAAAGATAACATTGATAACAAATGGACCTGGGAAAACTGGATATCCATATGTAGAAGAATGAAGCTAGATCCTTAGCTCCCATTGTGCACAAAAGTCAAATTGAAGTGGATCAAAGACTTAGGAATTCGACCAGAAATTTTTCAACTGCTATAAAAAAACATAGAGTCAACACTCCAAAATATTGGTACAGTCACTGTCTTCCTTAACAAGACACATGAAGCATAAAAAATAAAACCAAGAATCAATCAGTGGGACAGTATCAAATTAAAAAGCTTCCGCAAGCAAAGAAAATTATTAAAAGCATAAAAATAGAGCCTAAAGAACGGGAGAAAATATTTGCCAACTGCTCCTTTGACAAGGCATTAATATCCAGAAAATATAAAGAACTCAAAAAACTTAACATCAAAAACCAAACAAACCAAATCAACCAGCCAACCACACAATAAAAACAACAAAATGAAACCAAAAAATCCAAATAATCCAAAGAATAAATGAGCAAAAAGAACTAAACAGACATTTTTCAAAAGAAGAAATAAAAAAGAACAGAAAAGATGAGAAAATACATTCAACATTCCTAGCAATCAGGGAAATGCAAATCAAAATACATTGAGATTTCATCTTATTCTAGTCAAAATGACAATTATCAATAATACCAATAATAATAAATAATGGCAAAGCTGTGGTGGGGGGAGATACATTTTTATAATGTTGGTGGGACTAGAAATTAGTACAACCACTTTGGAAAGCAGTATGAAGACTCCTCAAAAGACTAGGAATGGAACCACCATATGGTCCAACTATCCCACTTCTTGGTATTTATCCAAAAGAATTAAAATCAATATACCACAGCGATGTAACCACATCAATGTTTATAGCACTGCAACTCCCAATAGCCATGTTACAGAACCAGCCCATAAGACTGTCAACAGATGAATGGATAAAGAAAATGTGGTATCTATATACAACAGAGTTTTGTTCAGCCATAAAGAAGAATGGATTGTGGCATTTGCTGGTAAATATTTACATGGAAATGGAGAAACATGCTAAGTGAAAATCAAGGGTCAAATGTTTTCTCTCATATGTGAAGGCTAGAGCAAAGTAAGGGGGAAAAGCAGGAGGCAGATATAAGGATGGAGTGATGACCAGTGAAGTAGAAGAAAGAGATTGAAGGGGACAAATGCAGAACGAATTTAACAAAATTACCCTATCTTCATGTATAAGTATACAATAGTGAATCCACTCCTATGTGCATATCTATAAAGCACCAATTAAAAATAAATATATAGGAGGAAGACCATTAGAGGAAGGGGAATAGGAGCAGGGAGGAGGAGAAGGAAAAAAAGGCACTAGGGACTGAAGTGGAGCAAATCTAATTCCAAGCAGTCAAAATGAGCCCAACTGTGATGTATAACTATAATGTGCTAATAAAAACATTTAAAAATGCGTGTGAAATTGCATTTGACCTTTAAAGAGCTGCTTAATTGTGAAGTAATGTATTTTCTAGGATTTGTCAGTTTAGGCATTATTCGGGTGGCTGATTCCTGATTGACTCCTTCCTTTCCTTTCCTTTCTTTTATTTTCTCTTCTGTTCTCTATATTATTTTTCTCTATAATCATCCTGACTTGGAGCTATATCTAGACTTGAGTCTGGATCTACTTGTGTTATTAGATCGTGTTCCCTATGACAAGCAGTACTTTCACCACTCCAACTCACCATGGATGTATTCTGCCTCCAGGGATATACTAACATTTTCACAAAAGAAAAAAGATTCAGGATCTCTTTTGTCTCCTGTCTTTCTCTTGTTAATTCTTGGGATCCACTCGCTGTTTGGCAATGTTTCTGCTCTTTTACCAAGACTCAAAAGACTAGAAGATAAGTAGTTAGTAAAAATGAAATATTTTCTTCCCCTATGGAGAAGAGAAACAAAGTGCCTATCACTTCCAGTCTTCATAGAAAGTTCGGGGTAGAGAAAAATAAGTTAAAAACTAACTGAATTCCAGTTACTTCTTATCCCTATGAACCTGAAACCTCCTCAAAAGAACTGTGTGACAAAAGCAAAACAAAACTGTTTATTAAGGTAATAATTTTAGGAAATACAAATAAAGGATAACAAACAATATTTAGCTCTGGGTCCATCTTTTCCTAAGCTAAGGAAGTCATTATAGGTAAATATTACCACTACCTCTGAGGAAACACCATTGTTAATTATGCTCATACTATAGTTAGTTTGCTTGCATAATGACCTGTAATCATCCCATATAAAAGAGAACACTTAACTCTTACCTGTAAGCTCTTCCCTCTACAGGCCTCCCACATCTGCATGTGGACATCAAATCAGTTTCACTGAAGTTCCGTTTCTGAATCTTAACCACAAAGAGGGTAACTTGTTCCCTTGTGACCCAGGCCCTCCTTTTCATGCATGTTCTAGGAATTTGGTCCCTTTATTACAAAGTTCCCACCTTAAGCTTCTAGAAAACCAATTCTAGCTCCCAGAGGACATTTTTGAGCTTGGAATCCTTACTCTGGACTCCATGGATGCATACCTATCCCCAGTCCTCGGTGCTGGTTCTTTCTAACGACTTCTGCCCTGCCTGTTTCCTCCTCACTGTCAGCGGTTAGACTGAGACTGCTAACCACCTGCACATCATGTTCTCTCTGGTAGAAATTCTACCTACGCTGGCTCTCCAGAAAATCACCATGCTTCTGTGGTATGGGGAAATTCACATATTCTTTGAATAAGTAAAAAAGAATAATTTATTTTTCAACACTCTCCAAAATATATTAATCCCAATTTCTTCTGGTTTTACCATAAATTTATATTATGTGTTTTATTTGATGTAGTTTGTGCATCGCACAGATCTTAAACCAACCTCCATTGAGAAAAAGCACAATGCACCAGAAGAACCAATGGCTTTGGAATCACAAATGGAATTGGTCTAGGTTGTGTCATTCACTTATATGAAATTGGTTTAACTATATATATCTAAACAGTTAAAATTTATAAATATATAATACAAATATATACAAACACATGTATAGTTATATACACAGTTTTATATATATGTAGTTAAATATATATAATTATACATTATAATATATACAAATCATACATAAATTATATATTATATATATATTTTCTGTTTCATCATGGGGCTAAGAATAGTAGTCTCTAACCTTTTATCTGAAAATGTAAATATAAACTATATGAGCATGCTTTATAGACTAGTAGGTACTGTCTTCAAGAGACTATAAAATTCATGTATAACAAGTTAGTATCAAAAAAACCAAGCCATTTTTCCTATCTTTTTCTAAGCAGTGTTACTAAGAAATAATTTATTTTAAAAAATTTACTCACTGAATTATAAAATTAAATAGTTTTTAACATATTTACAGAATCATGAAATTATCAACATAATCTGATTTTAGGGAATTTTCATCACCCCACAAAGACACCCCATACCTATTATTGGTAACTTCCCAGTCCCACTCTCCCACCTCCAGCTCTAGGCCTTCACTAAAGTACTTTCTGTCTGTAGATTTTACCTGTTTGAACCTTCATACAATACATGGTTTCTGTGACTGGATTTCTTTACTGAGAATCATGGTTTTGAAGTCTGCCCATGCTGTAGCCGACATCAGTATTTCATACCTTTTTGCCTCTTCAACTTTTTAATGGAGGTAAAATACACATGATATTAAAGTTAACATCTAAACCATATTTAAGTATGTAATTCAATAGAATTAAATATATCCATATTGTCATGAAACTGTCACCACCATTTCCAGAAATTTCTCATCTTGTAAAATAACCTGAGCACACTTTAAGAAATAACTCCATATTTTGAACTCTCCCATGCCCCTGATCCCAGCAACCACCATTCTACTCTGTCTGTATGAATGTGACCACTCTGGGTACCTCATAAAATAGAATCATATAGTGTTTGTTCTTTCCTGACTGGTTTCTTTCACTTAACATAATGTCTTCAAGATTTTTCCAGGATTTAGCATATGTCAGAATATCCTTGCTTTTCAAGGTTGAATACTATTTCATTCTATGTATATACCACATTTTGTTTTATTCGTGGTCTTCTGAGTTGCCTCTGCATTTTGGCTAATGTTAATAATGCTACTATGACAATGAATATTTGGATATATGAATATTGTTTGAGACTCAGCTTTTAATTTTTTTGAAAATATATAGTCAGAAGTAGAATTGCTAAAGCACATGACCATTCTTTTGGCAATTTTCTGAGGAACTACAAAACTGTTTTTCACAGTGGCTGTACACTTTGACCTTCCTTGAAAGATGCACAAGGGATCCAATTTCTCCACATTTTTGCCAATATTTGTTATTTTCTGTTTTATCTTTTTAAATAGTAGCCATCCTAATGGATATGAGGTAGTTTCTCATTGTGGATTTATTTGCATTTTTCAAATCATTAGAGAGATTGAGCATCTTTTCACATGTTTGTTGGCCATTTATATATTGTTTTGGAGAAATGTCTTTTCAAGCTCTTTGCCCACTTTTAAATAAGGTGGATTTGTAGTTGTTGAGTTTTAAAAACTGTTTTTTTATGTCCTTTTCAAAGAAAAGTATTTCATTGCATAATAGATTACATTTTGTTTTCTATTTCTAGTCTTTTAAAATTAGAAGGCCTTTCATAGTATCAGCATTACCATGAAGAGATGGCTGTAAATATCCTCATGTGATCATTACTGTAAGAAAACTCTGATCCAATAAACATCTGTTAAACATCAACAAGATGTCAAACACATTGCTAGGCACATACTTTTCATCAAGGCAGAGATATGGGACCATAATACACAAATATTCTGAACATCTTACGTTTTCACAAGTAACATGCTCCAGAACTTTTATTAAAACCTGAAAGCATATACTTTAAATAAGTCTTCATATTGATGCAAATACTGTGCCAGGATCTCCAAGCAAACATATCCTAAAGTATGAGCCACAGAGAATGATAGAATTTGCACAGGTATAGTTGATGAATCACTTTATCTTAGAGCACCTGAAAATGGATAGACATAGAGAAAATGTCTATGAATCCTGTGATATCTGCCCAATTAGTTTTTCCAGAAGAATGTGAGACAAGAAAGAATAGATATAGTGCAGTTGCATAATATATTAAATACTATAAAAGACGAAGAAGAGATGCAGAATGTCTGAGTAGTTTTCTGAGTAAACAAGTCAGATGAAAGCAGACCACCACAAATAAAACCTTCACATTATTCAAGCAAGAGTCTGTGATCCCTTTAAATGACATCAGGCAACTAAACAGTTTTAAAAGATGCAAGTATATTAAAACTCCCAAATCAATATAAAGTCATGCTATCTTCAACTAGAGAAGTAAATTAATAAAATAGAGGGCTTCTCTAATACAATATAGAGCACCAAAGCACAAATAAAAGAAACATAGAGTAACCACGATGAGAAGGACTAAATAAAGAGCAATCTTATCATCCTTCTCCCTGCCACAACACATACAGATTCACTTTGGGAGCCTTTTAAGCATTTGGCATGCCTCCCATATACATGAGAAGTCCACCTCTACACTAAACAATTCATATTTCCACTTCTCTTTATTTCTTCTTTTTTACCCTAGTCCAGGACCCCAACAATGCTGCCTTGGAACACAGCAACAGCTTCCTAACCATCTTCATGTTTCCCAAGCTATTGTTCCCTCGCATTCCATTCCAGCAGCAGCAAGAGCAATCTTCTTAAGATGCAAATCCCATCATATAGACCATCTGCTTGAAATCTTTCTATGGTCTTGTACTTCCGGACTTTTTCAACACTGGCCCATGCTACAGCCTCATCTTTTGTCCCTTTTGACTTTGCTCACAAGCTCCAGCTATGCCCGCCTTCTTCCAGTACCTTAGTACCTCCCACGCTGGGTCTCATGCACTTGCTGCTCCTTCAGTATGGCACATAAGTTCCTGCCCACCTTTCCTATGACAAGATCTTTTAAATCTCACTTCCTTGGAAAGTCTTACCAAATTAATCTGAAGTGGCAGTCCAGCATTCGTTTATTGTTAGTATTAGCATCATGCTGCGCTCTTTCTAGACATTCACTTTAGTTTGTAATTACTTATATTCATCTGATTGCTTTATCACATGTGATTTCCTACTAGGCCAAATGTTCCATAATACCCTGTGTTACTCATTTACCTTTGGATTGCCAGAGCTTAGCATAAGAGACACCAATAATTATTTACCAGGTGAGTATTCAATGGTAACTGTGATATCTTGGTGTGCCTATTTTTTTTTGTTTGTTTGTTTTTCTGTTTTTTTTTTTTTTTCTGCTCTTCAACTGTGTTGGAGTCTTGCATCTCAGTAAGCCCATGGAGGAAACTGGTCTATTTTGTGGTAAAGCCTGAAATAAAAAATATACATTGGATGACTGGGAATTCAATAAGGTGACCCAAAGAAGAATGAACAAAATTAATAACTAAAGATATTCATTGACCCAAGAGACTGAATTCCCTGTACATCATGGGTTTTAATTATGATGCAGGCATCTTGTTTTCTTTCTTTCTTTTTTTTCAAACTCCTTTCCATGAATAATTTACGAAGAAGTGCTCATTAATTTAGATATTGTCACTTTTATTATTTTATCTGTAATTAAAATTAAAAACTCCCCAAACTGAACTCAATTGGTGAATTTGCAACTATTTTTTTAAAATAACATTTTTTCTTAAAGTTAATATACTAAAATGTTCCAGGAACTCTCCAACAGCTTTCTCTGTGTGTGTGTGTGTGTGTGTGTGTAGGGGGGAGTCGGGTGTGGGTGTACACACGCACACAGAAATGCTCCTAGACTTAATGATGAGGTTATATTTCAATAAACCTATCATAAGTTGAAAATATCGTAAGTTAAAAGTACATCTAATACTCCTGACCTACCAAGCACCATGATAAGGCTACACATACACTGGGCATATCAGTGATTTACCCTAGTGATTAGGTGGCTGAGTGGGAGCTATTACCCAGCATGGTGGTAGGATTTCATACACGTCTCAACTTGTTGTCTTTTGCAATTGAGACTGATCATTCCATAAGCCTTCTTAGCTTTTTATTCAGTGAAAAATTCAGGTTATCTCACATTGTAGAACCATAGGGTGACACAAAAGAGAGGAGAGATCTTCATCTTTTTGTTAAAATAGAACACAAGTAAACTCTTAGTGATTCAAAGTGTATGGGGAAAAGAAAACGTTAATTAACATAAATTATAACACATAAAAGAAACTAAGCTTTACTGCTTTCAGTTGTCCAGAGAAGCTCTAATCTGGTAGCATATAGCCTAGCAGTGGCCTTATGGAAATCAATAAATTAGGGCTGGGAAGAATGCTTTATGATTAACATATCACAACTTTCTTTGCACAGCAGCATTGTGTCTCTTTATGTCTCAATGACATTTATTTATAAGTGAGCAGCTTTCTCAATTCTTATATTTGGACAGATCTTCCCCTCACCTAAGTGTTGGTACTTCTCATTTTCCTTACCAGCTTGACATGAAGAAGAAAGACAAAATTTCCTACCTATATTAGTAGGGAGTTGACCTTAATAACTTCTAAAATCTCTACTAATGCTGGGGAATTTTAGGTAAGTTTAATCAAAGTTTACATTTAGTCTAGCACTTAGAATGTGAGTTACAACATTCTTAATATTTGCCATCACTAAACATTTCTTTAGCACTAATTTGTACCTTTTAGAGCAAGGATTGGCAAACTTTTTAAATAAAGCCCAGGTGGCAAATGTTATAGACTTTGCAGGCCAGATGGTCATTGCCACAACTACTCAGCTTTACAGTTTGACGTGAAAAATAGCCATAGAAAAGATGTGAAGAAATGGTCTGCGTTCTAATAACGCAGGTGGTGACTGGATTTGCCTGGCAGGCTATAGTTTTTCAACATCTGGAAGTGTTGAATCAGCACTAACCAAATCAGTATAAGAGCATTGTAATTTAGTCCCTGAGAAGATATAGTCTCTTTGTCTCTCCTAACAAACTGTGCCTGACATCACTTCAGGTCTTCATAATTTCTTCCATACATAATATGAAAGAGTCGGTGAATCCTATAAGATAACAGAGAATATATGATGTCCTTCATAAAGTCAAAGTTCTCCTAACAATGTTTAATGCCTCTTGTCCTTTACTCTTTTTTCTTGATCATTTCCTTAAAGGTGACTAGAACAGCCTCTGGAAAACCTGGGTATTGCAATTCACATAATAGTATAAAAGTCACTGTAAAGAAGACCCTCGGCGGGGGCTGGAGTGGTGGCTTAGTGGTCATAGTGCTTGCTTGGAATGTATGAGTGCCCGGGTTCAAACCCCAGCACCAAATACACAACTAAGTGGCCACATACACAACTAAGTGTCAGAGCAACAAAAACCAGATGAAAAAACTGAATAAAATTGATTAATTGATTCTCTCTCTCTCTGTCTCTCTCTCTCTTAAAAAAAAAAAAAAAGACTCTGGAGTGTAGATCAAATTCCCAAACGATTGCCCAGAAGTCAATATAATTGTAAAAAGAGAAGCTGCAGCTGAGAAAACCACGTTTTAGAATAAACTCACTGTGGGGCATTATAGAAAAGTCCACATTGGCTGAGAATATTTGCAACACAATGTGCTAACTTCCTAGTCAAGAGTGACAATACAAGACTTTGTGCAGGCTCCTGGTAGCCAATTAAGAATTGAGCAATAAAGTATATGTGTACACATAAAGACCTGCACTGTTCTGAATGGACTGTTATATATGTATCCAATTTTCTTAGAAATTATTTCAGAGATATACAGTGTTAGATCAGCACTATGTAAAAACAAAAGAGGCAATGTACATTACATTTTGCGAAAGTCATCTTTTAGAGGAAAAATAAATTATACCCATGGACCTTGCAATACAGTAGCTTTTTAAATGGAGAGAATGTATTTAAATATATGTAAATACTTCAATACTTCAGAAGTTTGTAGTCAACATGAATGTAACTGTTTTAGGAAGCAGCAGGTAATACAAAGACTAATACCTACATCTGTTTTTAGAAAGGGGGCTAGAGTTGAAATACAGGGTGCAGCATGCTGATAGAGTTTGTCCAAGTTTCAGATGAAGTTAGGTGAGGTAGGTCGAAGATCGTTATGCTTCCTCTAGAATCTTGTGGCATTGTTCAAGAAAATCAATGAAAGAGATTTGGCTATAACTTATAACATTGTTTGGTATTAATCTTTTTTTTTTTTTAAGAGAGAGGGACACTTAGAGAGAGAATCAATTTTTATTGAGTTTTTCACATGGCTTTCATTGCTCTGACATTTAGCTGTGTACATGGGTGCTGGGGTTTGAACCCATGTACTTACGCATGCCAGGCAAGCGCTGTAACCGCAGAGCCACCACTCCAGCCCCATTTGGTATTAATCATAAAGAATTAAACCACCATACTATAGTGACACATACATACCCATGTTTATCGAGGCACAATTTACAATAACCAAGTTATGGAATCATATCAAATTTAGAATACACAGAGATCTGATCTATACAGTGAGTTTTGCTATAGGGAGGGTGGATCTAGGTTGGTTTTAATCCCACTGACACATAAATCACACCGAGTGGCAGAATTTGACTGTACAAGGAGGAAGAAGAGGTAGACATAGCCGCAGTTCACTCCTATGATGATACGTGGAGTCACTAAGACTCCAGAATCATTCTCTAACATGCAACCATGCTTCCACTCTTCAGGAGAAACTTCAAAGGTCCCAAAGGAAATTAAAACTGTCTTTGAAAAATTTGCTTTGAACTTCGAAAATAAAATGAGAAAATGTATTTCAAACTCTGAAAGGACTGTTTTAAACTGCTAGTTAGTCCCAATTTTTAAAGGTGAATAATGTGGAAGCATGCTTATTCTGAAGCTTCAACCAAGGGGAGAATAGTGTGTAAAAAGATCAATGGCTTTCCCAGCAGTGCACTCATTTCAGAACCTATGAGACTTGGTTTGTTGGGTCTTCTTTCCCATTCCTTTGCTCATCTTCTTTTTACTTTTTCAGACTTTTCTGGAAACATGGATGCTCACTGAGCATGTGTTAACTTCGGTATTGATATTTCCCTCCACACCTACTTCCTCTCTCTCTCCCTCCTTTATCTTTTCAATTCCTACTTCTTTTAAATATCCTCACCACCCTGTCTGTCTCACTCCTGTGCACTTTGTCCTCTTTTTCTATCTACTTTGCCCTTCTCTGTACATCTTTCCCCTTTTTTTCTGACTTTAAAGCCATACAATGTAACTGAAATATATTTGTAATTATTTTAATTACTGAACTTATTTTTGCCTTTAATTTTAAAATAAATGAGGGTAAAGTCACATATGTGTGTACATATATACATACATGAATTTATATTTTGCAGAGATATATGCAAAAACATACATATAAAATGTAATGTTCTTTAGAAATAAAGGCAAAAATTGCAGTTGGTTTTATGTATGGAATAATCCTTTATTTTTTTTCTTATTTCTTCCTATGGTTCCTCCCCTCATACAGCATCTTAGCTATTCAGAAGTAGTACCTTGACCTATGAATCTGCTCCTGACCTTTTAAAAGATCGATACATCTTCACATTAGCCATTTTTTTTTCATTTGAAATGATTGGAAACTGGTGCCAAACTTTCCCTTTGCAAGCATGAGCTTTTAGGAAAGGCAAGAGGAGAGGATGTATTTGGTCTTATATTTTATACAATTAAACAACCTGCTGCCTCGTCCTAGCACCAAAACCTGAGTGGTTCTTTTCTAATGTCATTTTCTACTCTAGCTGTACAGTATCCAAACTTCCCTTCTGTCAGGAAAGCCCAGTTTCTTTGCATAGTGTGGAGCTCTGTCATACCACATCATTTCTTGTCTCTCAGCCTATTTCTGGGCTTATTTTTATGCATGCAAAAATAAATTTCTGTCCTCTGGGGAACTGGCAGGCACCCTATGGTCTGCATCCTCTTGTCCCTGAACATTAGGCACTGTGTTGCCGATGAAAAGCTTCCAGAGAAATCATGTAGAATCACAGTCTTAGAAATTCCACTTTTATCTAAGTTGATTAGCATGTTTTTTTCCTCTTCCTACTGTCAGCACAGAAAGATGTCAAGTAAAGAAAAATATAAAGTTAATGCTGATGAAAAGGCGATAGAGAATTATACAGTTCAGTTTGCAATAGTAAAAAGTCACATTTATACCGCTGGTTTCTTTTCCACAAAAGGTTATAGAGGTTCCAGCAAATATTGCTGGAGAGTTAAATTCTCTTGGATAAATCTCACTTTCATATTGTCTTTTATTTTGAAATAGAGATGTGTTATGCTATAACACTCTGATTCCTCTTCTTTTAGTGTCAAAGCCGTTAAGCAAGGGACCTGTGTTGTTTCACATTCCTGCCTAAATCCTCCCTGCAGTTTGCTCTTACCCCTTCCATGTCACATAATTCTTTCTCAAGTGTCACGAGTGACCTCCAATTTATCAGATCCAGCCTCCCCTCAGTTTTTATCCTCCTGACTCTTTATGGCATTGATGCTGTTGAGCACCTGCTCCTTCTTTCTTGGTCTTCTCTTGGTTTCCATGGTACTCTTCTTTATTCTGTAACCTTGATGGATGGTTTTTGTCTTCATTGCTGGATCTTCTCCCTCCTTCCACAACCATGCTGTGGGTTTCCACCAAGGCTGTGATTCGTAGTCTTCTGCTTGCCTTCATCTACATTTATTCATTTGTCCCTTTCTTCTCATCTTTAACAGGCATCCATATTAATTTGGGGTATGTCTGTGAGAGTGTTTGGGGAGAGGTCAGCATTTAAATCAGTAGACTGAATAAAAAAAGATCCCTCTCACCAAGGTGGATGAGTATCCTCCAGTTTGTTGAGGGTCTCGACAGAACAAAAATTCAGGGTGTGGGACTGGAGCAGTGGCTCAGCAGGTACAGTGCTTGCTTTGCAAGCACAAGGACTGGGATTCAAACCCCAGCACCACATACACAACTCAGTGTTTAAGAATCAAAACCCAGATTAAAAAAATAAATAAAATTGATTCTCTCTTTCTCTCTTCCTCACTCTCCTTCTGTCTATTTTTAAAAAAAATCAAGATGTGTTACATTAAATTCAAATTCTTTTATACATCTTTCAAGACTTTCCACATACGGCATTAATTTGTCTAATCCTGTTTTTCATGACTCTTCAATGTGGGTCATCACTCCTGATCATGAAAGTCACTTAATCCTGTATGCCTACAATTCCAGTGGCTCAGGAGTCTGAGACAGTAAGATCACAAATTCAAGGACAGCTTCAGCAATTTAGCAAGGACCTCAGCAATTTAGTAAGGACTTCGGAAATTTAGTGAGATTGTATCTTAATTTTTTTTTTTTTAAAAATTAGTTTTAAACAAGAGTCCCTGGGTTAAATCTCTGGTACCTGCACCCACCCCCAACACACACACACACACACACACACACACAAAGAAAAGAAAGAAAGTAAGAAAGAAAAAATGAAAGTCTCTTCATTCTAGATCTGCTGCTCTACCAACCCCTACATCACTTCTACCTCTCCAGCATTTGCTGGGGGTTTCATTTTGTCTTCTTGTGTGTGTGTGTGTGTGTGTGTGTGTGTGTGTTTGTGTGTTTTAAGATGGCACTACTCTGCCTAGTCAACTATTGAGTGCCTTTTAGGACAAATAACTGTGTATTCAAATGTTGCCTGACAATAATCAATGATTTTATAGGAAGTCATTGTATCCCAGTGATAAAGAGCAGCCTGAGAACCAGGGTTGTGTTGAAACCCCTATTCTGATAACAATATCTAGTGTATATTTGAGGAAGTTACTTAGGCTCTTAGGTCCTTGTTTGCTCATATGAAAATGGAAAAATAAATTACAACCACAGGGTTGTTGGAGGAATACATGAAATAATGCATATGAACTAAGCACAGGGGCCATCCCTTAATAAATTCCCAAAAAGTTAAAAAAGTTAACTGTGATCATTTTAAATATACCTATCTTCACCATACTGAACTCAATTTCATAATTTGTTTGATAGATCAATCCTGGTGTGAATGAACAAAATAAGCATGCATTGAAAACTAAGAACATGCTAATGCTAGATATTAATGAGTAGTTGGAGACAGGAGGGATGTAGAGGCCCAGGATGGCAGGCAAACTGACAGACTACCGGGAGGCTCCTCTGTTTTGCTTGCTGTTATATTCAAGTGGGAGCACAGTATAAGAAAATGGTTTGGGGTGTATACATATATATATATATACATATGTGTGTGTGTGCATGTGTCCTGAACAAACTATACAGAACCCTTAAATCTGAGGTTTGAATCTTAATGAGTTACTCAAGTTATGGTTTCTAAATTGTAAGGTTGCTAAGCTAAGAAAAGCCTCTTGAGCAAATGGTCTAAGGTCCTTCCTCAGGGTGGATCACAAAGAGTTCGTCCCAGAGGGTGACTGAGCAGAGAAGAGGAATCTGTGGGTTAGTGATTTAGTATCATCCTCCTAGCTGGCTTCTTCCTTCCATCACATATCAATAAGAGATTCTCATTAAAATAGTCTAACAGTTAACGCTTTATAAATGACAATTAATTCCAGTTAGCCTCTGTTATGGCTTGAATGTGAGGTGTTCCCCAAAACCTCACATGCGACAATATACAAAGGCTGAGGTGAAATGATTGGGTTAAAAAAACCTCAACCCAATCAGTGGGTTAATCCCCTGATAGGGAGGAAATGGCAACTGTAGGCTGATAGTGTGTGGCTGGAGGAGGTGGGTCACTAGGGGCGTGCCTTTGGGGTGTATGTTCTGTATCTGGCATGGAGCTTTTCTCTGCTCTGCTTCCTGAAGTGACAGTCTTGAGCTCTCTGCTCCCTGGAGCCATGCCTGCCACCATGATGTTCAGCCTCACCTCCAGCCCTAAGGAATGGAGCCTGCCTTCCATGGACGAAGACCTCCAAAACCATGAGCCCTCAAAATAAACATTCCCTCCTAAAATTGTTCTTATCAGGTAATTTAGTCACAGGGCTGAAAAAGCTGACTAAAACAGTCCCTTAGGAGAGGACATGACAACAATAACAAAAATGTGTATAACAAAACTTAAGTGATTCCATAATATCCTTTGTCAATCAAAGTATCTTCAATATTAACTTTAATATGATAATATATTTTTGTTGCTTCTCTAATTATATAAGCATCTCATAGGTACACGAAAGGATCTGGTCCCTAGATAAAATTGTGAAATGAATCAAATTTCCCCGGTATCCTCTACATGTCTTCTTGGGTCCTTTTACCACATCTTAAAAGTAGCTATTTTTCGGGCTGGAGGAGTGGCTCAGCATTTAGAGAGCTTGCCTGGCATGTGTGAGGACCCAGATTCAAACCCCAGCACCGCAAACACAGCTAAGTGTCTGAGAAACAAAGATCAGATGGAAAAATAAATAAATTTGACTCTTTCTTTCTCTCTCTCTCTCTCCCTCTCTTTGAAAAAAAAAAAAAAGTCGTTATTTTCTCTTTCTCTCACTCTTCAGCACAGCTTCCAGGAAACCCACTCAAAGGAGTGTCACACACAGGTCACTCTCTTCCAAACTTTTTCAGAGCCCAAGATCACAATTTCTAGTTTATCCTCCTTCCTCTTTGCTTACTTCTCCCTTTCCCTGCAATATCTGAACAAAAACATCATATGATTATCCCAATAAAACTTATGCATACTGGGGAATGCCTAGTTCAGAGGCTTAGTATTCTCAAACATGCTTTAAAATGTTAGCTAATTAATAATTTAAATCTCTAACTTTTGAACTGCCTTAGATTTGGATATCTCATACATGTCTTCAACAGGTAAATAACACTTCTATATTTTATCATAAGGAGGAGATTTTCACTTACTGTGCTTTGAAGGGCAAGCAGGTATTAGCATTAATTGTTTCAGTCATTGTAGTGAACCATTTAGAAATGAGTAGCCCCATGTTAAAGCCACACCTCCTCTCACATGCCATCTTGTTTTAATCATCATACTACACAGTTCCTTCCTTGGAAGGGCAATCCAGTTTTCTACTCTGTTTTTTAGGGTGGGGATTAGCAAACACTTTTTGAAAAGGTCCAAATTATAAATATTTCTGGTTTTGTTGACCAAGAAGCAAAATCAAGCATATTGTGTAGATACTTACATAATAGGGGAGAAAACAAATTTCCATACATATTTTATTCATGAAATTAAAAACTTATTTATTAACACAGAAATTTGAATTTCATATAATTTTTACTTGTCACAAAACATTTTCTCAATAATTAAAAATGTAAAAACCATTCTTGGCTTGTGAGTTTTCCAAAACAGACGGAAAGAGATGGATGGGGTAGAGGTGGGAGTGATAGATTGAATTGTTTTTGTCATAATCTGTATTAGGAAATAACTTAGGTGGCCCAAATTTATTAATTCATATTCTTGAGTTCAAAAGAAAATAAAATTTACCATCAAACATTTTTAAGTTGGGCACTTATGAGCTACTAGATTCATTGGAAAATATACAGACTGTATTATATACAGAGCAAAGGCTCTCTTGAGTGTTTGTAATTCACAAAAAGCTAAATTAAAAATTAAATCATTAGGGATGCTTGCCTGGCATGTGCAAAGACCAGGATTTGAACCCCAGGACCACATACAACTGCCAGAAAAACAAAAACCAGATGGAAAACTAAATAAAAATTGATTCTCTTTTTCAAAAAAAAATCATCATAAGCAAAAAACAAAAAAAGGGGGTGTATTTTGGCTCAAAAAAAAAAAAAAGCAGCGTGGTAAAGCGGATGATGTTCGAGATGGTTTTGAACAAGACCTAAAGCACAGTCAGAATTTTCTGTTGTTTTCTCTTGGTTTTTCTCTGAGTACATATTTCATTTTCAGCCACTGCAAAAAGTCTTCTACACATGGTGGAGTATAAAACTATGAGCAGCTTGAAGCTCACGTATGCCAATGTGTTCATCTCAAGAGGACAGTTCATCTATCCCTGGTTCAGTATATTAAATCTCAGGGTAGGTAGCTGTAATAGATGCTGCCAGCACTTCACCTATATCCTCTCAGGGCCAGGTGCATTTTTCATGCGTGAATCTCCCAGTGAGCTGTCACTCCAGCCAGCACCTGCAGCTCTTTGTTAAAGCACTTGCCTTCAGGCAGCTGGAGCCAGCTCAGCTATATGCACAGATCACTAAGTGCCTGGAAATCTATGTTCCTGGCAGGTATCCTTTAATCAATGAGTGATAGGTGTGAGAATACACCCTAGCTGGCTTACCCAATAGTGAATTATACTCTACAGTTTCCACAGCTTTCATACACTTGTGGAAAAAGGAGTTAATACAGCAAGACTGAAAACCAGCCTTAGAAAGGTTGGCCCCTGGCTGGTTTTGGGGAATGTGGCTTTTGGAAGGTTTTCCATCATGTGCTGACAAAAGTCATTGTACTTATAATCTGTTTGTACAAACAATGTGCTTTATACTGAACACCTGCTTTCCTTCAGGGAGCTTGGAATTTGAAGATATGATAGAGAGTGCCTACGTGACCAGCCCCCAGTAAAAGCCCTGGGCACTGAGCCTCTTGTGAGCATTCTTGGTTGGGCAAGACTGCATAAATTGTTATGATGCTTTTACTGTAGGAAATCAAATTTTCTCACGTGACTCCTCTGGGAGATGACCCTCAAAAGCATTTTCTTTGGCCTTCCCCCCAGGTTCCTTTTCTCTTTGCAGATGTTGGTTTGTGTTCTTCCTCTGCAAGAAAGCACAGCCATTGAGTACGGCTCTGTGCTGAGTCCTCTTCATGAACCGTGGAATGCTGGCACAGTACCTGTCACAGGGCTCCTCTCAGTGCTGCACCCTTGCATGACGTTCTCTCCTTCTTTGTACCACTTTCCTACTTTCGTATTTCCTATAATTGTTTCTTGGAAATATTTCCCAATAAATCACTTTTTCCCCCCTCGCTTTTCAAGGTCCACTTGTGGGGCACCCAATCTAAGAGACTCTGTTCACTGCAGCCCTAAGTACTGTGATCAGAAAAATGAGGTGCGATGACTGTTCAGACCTTGGACATGTGCTCATACCTGTAGCCAAGAAGAAGAGCACCTCCCACCAGGACTCAGGGAATGGAGGGCAAGTGCCAGACACACACGAATCACAGCTAAATTGTAGACAGAGTGGACCTTTTTCTAAGATATATAGACTGATAGCCTAACCAAACATATTTTTGAGGGAATAGGTTTGCCTGAAAATAACTTTCTTCTCTCTTTTTGGCTATTTATTTTTACAAAGTGGGATTTTATTACTTTACATGACTACAGTTTATGAAATAAAAAAAAATCAAAGCCTTACTGAAATAAATAAGCTCGTCCTTTGCAAGTCTTGCTAATGGCTAAATGCTTGCTCTCCTCATACTACTCACAACATCTAATTTGAGCTTATGCCTGGGAAAAAGGAAAAATTGCTTTGTATCACATAATTTCAATAGACACTCTGAATAATTTTAAAGCTATCTGTCTGCTTTTCTTTTCTTTCTATAAGCATTTTCTTAGTATATGTTTCTCTTATACACTTTAGAATCAATCCATTGCTTTTTTTCTTTATTTTGTTTTTCTAAACTAGAATTTCTTTTATCCTTTGATGGAAAAGTCTGATTATAAAAGTGATGAACTCACCTTGAGAACATTTCAAAAGATACAAAGATGTTCAGAATGAAAATAAATCATCCATAATCTAACTTACCAGAGGGATGACTTTTTAACGAATACATTTTTATTTTATTTGCTTATTACTAACAGCATCTTGTCTTTCACTTTTTATTCTTTAAAAATGTGTTATAAATACCTTCTTATGTTAAGAAAATTACACAGAAATCTGTCTCATGTTATATGGTCACATAGTACTCCATGTTATGACTATATCATTCATTTAATTATTTCTCTATTAATAATGGCATTTAGTTATTTTTAATTTTTCACTACCCAAATAATTGCACAGTAAAATATGGTAGTAATACTTCTTTATGAATTCATAAAAGTTTACTGTAGGATAAGTTCCTACAAGTTGATTGACTGGGTCAAAGTGTAGGTACATTTAAATTTTTGAAAATAACTTAAAAATTGGCTCAAAAGAGATTGGACATATTTAAATTCTCTCAGTAGTGTACAAGAGTACTAGTTTCCACATAACTTTACCAACAAAAAGTATTTTAAATCACTAAAAATTTTACCAACCTGATTAAAAATATTATTTTAATTTACATGTTTTGGCAATTAGTATCTTGGAGCATTTTGTCAATTGTTTGTTACTAATTTACATGTTTATTTTAATAAATTATCTTTTCATGTAATTTTTTCTATTTTAAAATTAAACCTATCATGTTTTTTTCTAATGGCATAACTTTGGATATTAACTCTGTCAGTCACATATGTTTTTCACTCCTTTCATTTCTCCTTTGGCTTATTTAATGTAAATTGATTTGTTATTCCAAACCTTAAAATATTTCTACCTAATTTGTTTTACTCTTGGACTTCTCTCTGTTGTTGTATTAAAAAGTTCTCTCTCACCTCCCTACTAGAAATACATTTCCCTGTTTTTTATTATTAAATTGGTGCAATGCATTCATCTTTCTCTTTACATCAGTTTATTTTTTCTTTGAAGTTTCACTTTTAAAATATGTGCCCCTTATCATGGAATTCCACTTAATCATCACTTAGTCTAGCTAAGTACATTCCTTTCCTTTCATCTTTTCTCAAAGCCCTGTATTCCATTCTCACAAATTCCTTGTCTGAATTTCACTTCACTCAATTTACCTAATTGGTGCCTCTCCACCCACTTCAGGCTTAAAGGAGTGAGTGTGCTTTTTCAAGTGCAGATTCATTAGTTATATGCAGAAGATGAATTCTGCCTGTTCACATAATGCTTTCCTTTCCAGATAAATGGTGATCATGTTTCCCATCCTTTGACACTGCAGTTCCAATTTGCAATCCTGTCTTTTCCACTTCTCTTTAAATGAATCAGATATGCCCAAAACTGAAGCACAGTCAGTAGGTTCCTTCTCCTGGCTTCCCTACTTGTATTAATGGCATCCAACTTCACATTTATCAGTATCCTAGGTCACTGTAACAAAGTATAAGATGACTTAAACCATAAAAATTTATTGTCTCACAGTTCCAGAGATTAGAAGCCCAAAATCAAGTTTTGCATAGGGTTGATTCCTCTGAGGGTTATGAGGCAGAATCGATGCTTTTCTCCTGGCTTCTGGCGAGTTGCTAATGTTTTCTGGTATTCCTGAGCCCGTGGGAACTCTGAGCTCTGTGGTCATCTTCACATAGGCTCTCCCTATACCATCTATGGCAAAATGTTCTCTTTTTATAAGAACAACAATCACATCAGATTAAGAGTAAACACTACTCCAGAATCTTTGTGTCTATCTCCCAAAATGGTCACATTCTGAGGTCCTGGATGTTAGAACTTCTGTGTGAATTTGGGTTGGGGAAGGAGCACAATTCAATCTGTAAAACTCAGGCATAAGGGTAAAATTACCATTGTTACCTATCCCTCCAAACTTCCAACCCTATACAACATCCTTTTTTTTTTTTTTTTTAAGAGCGAAGGACAGTGATAGAGAGAATCAATTTTTATTGAGTTTTTCATATGGCTTCCTTTGCTCTGACACTTAGTTGTGTACGTGGGTGCTGGGGTTTGAACCCGTGTACTTGTACTTGCCAAGCAAGTGCCATAACTGCCGAGCCACCACTCCAGCCCTCACAACATCCTATTTTTATTCCCATCTTCTAATCCAGTAGTTTATGTTCTCCTTGCCCAACCCTGAATGAGTAAAAAAAAAAAAGTTTCCTATTTTTGCAATTGTTTATCCTAAGCCATGAAAAAGTATATCAATCTTCTTAAATTACAACTACAAATTTTCAGCAACTCTTCATTATTTGTAAATAAAATGTACAAAACTTATCTTAACATTTTAGACATTGATCATTAACCTAATGTCCCCTGAACAGCAAAGCCTAAGATAAGAACTAACATTCAGGGGCCGGAGAGGTGGCTCTGGCATGTACGAGGATGTGGGTTCAAACCCCAGCACCACGTATACAAAGAAGTGTTGGGGCAACGGATAGCCATGTAAAAAACTAAATGAAATTGATCATCTCTCTTTCTCTCTCTCTCTTTCTTGCTGTCCCTCTCTCTTTAAACAAACAAACAAAAAGAACTAGAATTCATATATTCTATATTTGGAAGTGAGCTTTAAAAACACATAAGAAGGGACTGGAGTGGTGGCTCAGTGGATGCGGAGCTCATCTGGCATGTGTGAGGACATGAGTTCAAACCCCAGCATCACATACACAATGAAGTGTCAGAGTAACAAAAGTCAAATGAAAAAAAAAAGTTGATTCTCTCTCTCTCTCCTCTCTCTCTCTCACTGTTCCTCTCTCTTAAAAAACAAAAAACAAAACAATGATATGAGAATAACAAAACCAGAAATGTGGAAATATCAATTCAAGGAAGGGTTATTGAGCAGGTTACTGGTGTGGGCATCTGGGAATCAATGCACTCCTGCTGGAGAATCCAGGAAGAACAGTCCTCAGAAATGTCTATCTAATGGGGAAAGTTAATGATATTTATTCATAAGCTCTCAATCCCTTGTTACCTCTTGGTCGAAGTTTGGTCCATGTGGTTGTGTCAGATCAACAAAGTAAGTTCTGCAGAATGTCACATGTGACATAGGAGCCCCAGGTCAGGAAGTTAGAGATTTGTGGAGCAGCTGACTAGAGGTGCTGTCAGGATGCACCTTTGTGTATCTGGTTAGCTGGTTACCATGACAGTGACTAGTAAACAAGCGGACCAACAGGTGGTGAGGTGGGACATTAGGCATCTCCCTGATGTTCAAAACAAGTGGTAAGATAGCAGGGCCTGTCTCGAAGTCAGAGTTAGAATCTCTAAAACATTTCCATAATCTGCACAGAGATCACAGAATCCACTGGAAGAGAGGTCCTTTCAAAGACATAGCCACTTTCCCAGGGCAAACTTAAAAGTTTTCTTGGTCATTGTTGAGACTGAATATATGGAATTCTTGTTATTGAAGCTGGTTGGGTCCTAATCAAATAGGGAGCACAGTAGGAGGAAGAGGTATGGGTAACAACAAGAGAAAAGAGATTCTACCCAGAGACTATTGAGAGATTATTGAATTAGAAGGAAAGCTAAGTTGGCAGTGTTCATTAAACAGCTAGAAATAAAAGTCTGGGAATTTAGGTGTGGCCTGGAACTGAAAATTAGGATGCCATCTGCAAATACGTTTTTTTTTTGTTGTTGTTGTTCTGTTCTGTTTTGTTTTAAGAGAGAAGGACAGGGAGAGAGAGAGAGAGAGAGAGAGAAGACAGACAGACAGAGAAAATCAATTTTTATTGAGTTTTTCACATGGCTTTCGTTGCTCCGACACTTAGTTGTATGCATGGGTGCTGGGGTTTGAACCCGTGTACTCGGTGCATGCTGGGCAAGCGCCGTAACCACCAAGCCACCGCTCCAGCCCCCTGCAAATATGTTTTAATTAAAAAGTCAGAAGTATGTTTCAAATTATAAATGATATTAAAGACTAGAAAAAGAAGCCAAACAAAATAATTTAAGTAACATTTATAATTAGAGTTTGGAAAGATGAAATGTTAGAGAATGAGTCATAAGATAGATAAAAGAAATAGGGGAATCAAAAGATTATTGTGTCATAGAATTCAAGAAAAAGAGTTTTAAGGAGGAGGTAGAGGCCAGTAATGTCAAATGCTGCAGAACTGCAGAGGATAAAGGAACATAGAGTAGGGTTTTGCAGTTGAAAGTTTTCTATTCTAGTAAACCAAGAAATATTACTGAAGCAAATACCCAGATGATTTCATAAAACATGTATTGAATGCATTGTATGTACTCAGTACTGTGTATTACCTGCAATTTCATTTATTTCCTCTAGGAACATATGTTATAATTGGACATGTTAGACTAGGACAAATGGTATCAAGTAACAGTATAATAAAATTAACTAATGTCTACTTAACATTTTATAGTTGAGAGAGGGAGAGATAAATGAGTGAGAGTAAGAGTTGGCTACATAAAATTAATTTTGTAAAAGTTCCATAATTTGGGGGCAATTTTTAGAAATTTAAGATCCTAGGGGGCTGGAGCAGTGGCTCAGCCGTTTCGGCGCTTGCCTGGCAAGCACGAGGACCCAGGTTCAAACCCCAGCACCAGGGGCACAACTAAGTGTTGGAGCAACTAAGGCCATGTGAAAAACTAAATAAAGTTGTTTCTCTCTTTCTCTGTCTCTCTCACTGTCCCTCTCTCTTAAAAAAAAAGAAAAGAAAAGAAATTTGAGGTACTTAAATTGTAAAAACTAATTTGTAAGAAATAATACAGAGAGATTCTTTTTTTCTTTTTTATTAGAGCATTATAATTATACATAGTATTTGGGTTCATTTTGACAAAATCATACATGCAAGAAATTTGATTTCAATTCCCCACCCACCACACAAAGTTATCTTTATAACAATGGTTTTCATAAAAAGTTTTCTCAGTTTCTTCCTAACCATATTTATCTAACGCAGAGAGATTCTGTGAGTTATTTGCCTGTATTTTTCCCAATATTAGTATCTTAATAAAATGTAGTAAATTATCACAACCAGGATATTGACTTTCATGCATTTAAAAATATGAAATATTTCCATTCTTTTCTATTATTAAACATAGTATTCTAGGGGATGAATTTACTACAGTTTGCTTACCATTAACCATCTGGATCACTTTCAGCTTGAGTTGTTATTAATAAAACTACAATAAATATCATTACAGAGGATTTTAGGTAAGCATCTCTTTATTTTTTTCAGGATAAATGACATGGTGAGCACGAGCTGGGCCACATGTCAGTAGCATGTATCATATTTTAGGAAACTTCAAAATTGAGTGACTGTTCCTCTTTATATTTCTATCAGCAATGAATGAGTGGTCCAAGTTTTATGCTTTCTTGCTGCATTTGGTCTTGCCACCATTTTTTACTTTAGCCATTCTGATAGGTTTGTATTAATGTCTCATTTTTTTTTAAAGAGAGAGAGAGAGGAAAAGAGATAGAGAGAAAATCAACTGTATTTATTTTTTCATCTGGCCTTTGTTTCTCCAACACTTAACTGTGTACGTGTTGCTGGGGTTCAAACCTGGATCCTCGCTTATGCCAGGCAAGCTCTCTAACCACTGATTCATCGCTCCAGCCCCTCTCATTTTGGTTTTAATTTTCATTTCCATAATGGTCAATGATGTACATCTTTTCATGTGCTGTTGGCTTATGAGAATCTTCTTTCATGACATGCCTTTATGTGCCTTTTGCCTGTGCTTCAAATACACTATTTTTAGACTTGAATTTTGAGAATTTCTTATATATGTTAGGTATCACACACGAAATATGTGGTTTGGAATACTTTCTTCTGTTCTGTAGTGTGTCTTTTCATCTATTTATTGTGATCTTTTGTAGATGAAAAATTGTTTTACATTTTAATAAAATATATTTTTTTCTTTTTATGATGCTTAGGATCTTTTTGTGTAGTTCAGTATCCCAAACAGACTTTATCATATGCTTATTTCTAAGTTTTATGCTTTTGCATTTAACATTTAAGTCTCTGATTCATTTTGAATTAATTGGTTTTATTATAGGTGAGACTCAGGTCAAGTTTTTTGTTTGTTTGTTCTAACCTCCAGAAGTCCAAGTGATTCAGAACTTTTGTTGGAAAGGCTACCTTTCTTATTTTTTAATTGCTTTCACACCTTCATCAAAGGTTAGATGGGATAATTTTCTTTTTTTCTTTGTAAGTATATTTCTAGGTTTCCCATTCTGTTTCAGTAATCCATGTGATTATCCCTTCACCATCATCATGCTTACTTACTTTGTATCATTTGTCTTTCCCTATAAATTTTAAAATAATCTTGTCTATATCTAGAAAAATATCTTATTTAGATTTTAATAAAATGCACTGTCTGTATGTTATTGAGAAAACTGATGTCTTTGCTATGTTAAGTCTTCTAATCCATGAACATAGTACGTCTCCAATTATTTCATTTTGTCTGATTTTATCAATGTTTTCATCATACAGGCCATGTTTATGTTTTCTTTGGTTTCACTTAATTATGTCATCTTTTTAGTGGATACAAATAGTATTGTACTTTTAATTTTAGCATCAATATGTTCATTGTTAGCATACAAAAATACAATCTAACGTTTAATTCTGTGACTTTGCCAAACCCATTTACTAGTTCCAAAGTTTGTTATTTTTATTTCTGTAGATTTCTTCAGATCTTCTCCAAAGAAAATTATATTTTTTCTTTTTCTCCTCTTTTTCTTTCAGTATACTACACTAGAAAAAATTTCTTGCATGTCATTGCATAACAGTGCAATATATATATATATATATCGTGACCTTGTTTCTGATCATAGAAGTAGAGCATTTAGTCTTTTACCACAAAGTATAAAGCATTTTCTTTATTAATTCAGAAAGCTCTTCTCTATTCCTAATTTTGTGAGAATTTTTAGCATGAATGCATAATAAGCATATTTCATAACACCAAATATTAATTTGAGGACACATATGGGTCCATTTTAACTTTGCACTATTAGAAAAATGCTTATAAAAATGTGAAGGCAAAGTAAAAATTCAAGTACACAGGTGGTAGCTGAGATGAATAAATGCAAGTGAGACAAATACAATGATCAATAATTTGGGGAAAGTAAACCATTGAGAGATGAAAAAGACAATTTTATTTCTAACTTATTTATATTGACTACGTATACATTCAATCCACATTTATTTGTAAGAGGTCATTGTATTTTATCTGTTTTATCTTCAGATCTTCCCCAGATGATGTGATTTTTTAGATGAGTCACTGAAATAAAATAATTTAATAGGAATACAATGGAATGGGGATCCAAAGGATAAGGAATGAGCATCATAGGTAAAATTCGTGTTTCCTGTGACCCACAGCTTCAATGTTTATGAGAGCACAAAACAATAATATCCATGCTTCAGTTTCCTTAAAAGTATAAAGTGACACAATTTAACTAGATAATTTCACTAACTTTTCTAAAATATTTTATCAATTATTTGGCTATTTTTAAAAATATTGAACTATGTCCAGCCTTTTACAGGTTGCTCAGTTTTATTATATATTTTTCTTCATTCTAAAACATGTAAAATATGCTTTCAAAAATAGACCGTATATAGTAGAACAAAACTCAACCTCTATCTCTTACTCTGCACAAAACTCAACTAAAAGTGGAACAAAGACCTAGGAATTAGACCAGAAACCTTGTACCTACCAAAAGAAAATGTGAGCCGAACTCTCCAACATCTTGGCTCTGGAACTAATATCCTAAATAAGATCCCCAAAGAACAAAAGGGAAACGGAAAAAATCAATAAATAGGATGGCATCAAACTGAAAAGCTTCCTCACAGCAAAGGAAGCAAGTAAGAGCATGAGGAAAGAACCTATAGAATGGGGGAAAAATTGCCTCCAGCACCTCAGACAGGGCAATAATATCCTGGACGTATAAAGAACTCAAAAAATTTAACACCACAAAAACAAATAACCCAATAAATAAATGGACAAAAGAACTAAACAGACACTTCTCAAATGTAGACATGCAAATAGTCAACAAATATATGAAAAAATGTTCAGCATCTCTAGTAATCAGAGAAATTCAAATTAAAACTACACTAAGATTTCATCTCACTCCAGTTATAATGGCAATAATCAAGAATACAAACACAATATGTGTTGGCAAGGTGGGGAAAAGGGTTCGTTGTTGGTGGGACTGCAAACAGGTATGACCACTCTGGAAAGCAGTATGGAGATCCCTCAAAAAAACTAGGAATGGCCATCCTTTGGCCCAGCTATCCCACTTGTTGGTTTATATCCAAAGGACCTAAAATTAGCCTATTTTAGTGATACAGGCACATCGATGTTCATAGCAGCACAATTCACAAAGCTAAGCTATATGATCCAACCAAGGTACCCTTCATCTGATGAATGGATAAAGAAATGTGACATATGCACACATTGGAGTATTATTCAGCCATAAGGAAGAATCATATTATGTCATTTTCTGGCAAATGAATGGAATTGGAAGATATCATGCTAAGTGAAATAATCCAGTCTTTAAAAAGAAAACAGTGGTTGAATGTTCTTTCTGATATGTGGAAGTTAGCCCAAGGAAATAATAATAAGGAAAAGAACAGAGGAATAGACAAAAGGAAGGAAATTGAAGAAGAAGGAATGAAATGGGGAAAGTTTATGGAGGGAATCAGACTTAACTTTCTCATGTTCATATATGAACATATCATAGTGAATCTCATCAACATGTATATAAATGAATCTCTAAATTTAAAAAACTGTGTTATGTTACATACATGTATTTTCTTGCTACATTAGCTGACAGGGTCTGGAAGCAACAACTCTCTGGTAACAATGAATATTCCTCACACCCAGATCTTGGATTCCAGTACCATTTTCTCATAAGAATTGCAAAGGCTCCTTGGAGAAAAGGAAGAAAGTATACAAAATTATCCAGCAGCAGCTTCTAGGGTCACAAATACTTAAAAGCCAAATGTTAACAGGGAAAACTAAGTGCAGAATACATGGTAACTCTATTACTATATTCTTAATTTCTCTGTATATCTCAAACTGTGTTTCAAGCTAAAGTATATCTTAAAAATCTGGTTTGAGGATCAAGTCCATTCCAACATGGATGGTATAGTGGAAAAAATTTTTAAATGAATACACACTATTTTGTGGGGGAAAGGGAATAGACCTAACTTTTGTCTAAAGATGATAATAACCCTCTTACAATCTATATTCATATCTTTATCTGCCTACCCTATTCATTCTGTCTCTGTGGATAATTCTCACTAATACATAAAGAAATCAGTAGGAAAAAAGATTGCAAATGGAAGAAGACACAGAAAACTGTTCTGGAAACTAATTTGGCTGAAGCATAGTACTGTGGTAAAGGGAATAGAAATAGATTTGGCTCACACTGCACAAATCACTGATTGCCTAATTTAGAAGTGTGGAAATTTATCAAGAAATATTGTGCTTATACTGCTCAACAATGCTGTTTATGACCCAAAATCTAAATAAAGAGTTATTTTTTCACTTAAATTTGGGACATCTATAAGAACATTATTAAGCACAGTTACTCCTTGGACTAGATAAATAAAATGTTTTGGCACAGAGACTTTTCTGCTTCCAAAGTTAAAGGAAAAAAATGCTTCTTAAGTTTTGGAAATAAAAATAAGAATCTGCACGCTAATATAAAATCAATATATAATGTGTTTGGTTATGAATATTTCTTGCTTATATCATCTCTAAGCTTTTGCAAGAATATAATGCCTTTTTAAATGACAGATCAAGCACTGCAAGGAGTTATCTAGATTTTTCTTACTGCAACAAAACCCAAAATATGAAAAAGCAAACAACTTTGAAGTGTTTATATATCTTAAAAACAGTCACCACAGAGATGACTGTATTCTGACTCAAAATAGAACTTTAAAAAATACATTTGGTTAAATCATAGATTGGGAGTCAAGAAGAGCTGAGATATAAACCTGGCTCTACCATCTATTATTTAGGTGACCTTTAGTGAGTTATTTTACCTACTGAACACCATTTTTCTCTTCTGTACGCTGGGGATGATGGTTTATTATGAAGTTTTCTTATGAAATTTAATTTTAATGAATATCAACTTCTGTATGTAGCATAGGAAGTCCCAATAAATGTCTGGCATTATTATTTTAAAATGATAAAAAATAAGGCACTATCTTAATATTCTAAAGTTTATTATTTTGCATTATGTCTCTCCATAGATGAATATAAATAACCTTCTTGAAAAGACATTAGTAAAGACACTTCTACATGTCATTAGCCTTGCTTGGCCATGCTCTGAACTTCTGAAGTGTCTAATGTTGGATAACTTTCTTTTCAATTGGCCTCTATGGTAAATAAATGAACTCAGCACTGCTTTCTCTCATCTCATACTGAAACTAAGGTGCTGCTGCCACCTCTGACTGATAGGATATTGTGTGAAGTATAATTAATTAAGGAAGTTTAAATGCACATTGATTCCAAAAATATAGGGTGATAATCAAGTCCAAACTTGTTTTCAAAATGCAGCACCTCAGAAATAATAGAACAATGAGTGGTGCAAATGAAAGACAATATCACACCAGATGATCCCCACAGCTTTTGCCATGTTTGTATATATCCAGAGAAAGACCGGATTTCCAGAAGTTATGCACAAAACAGGCTAATCAAAAAGGAGAACATATATGGGGCTGGATGCTTATCCCCACCTCTGCATTTTAGATGCATTTGAAAGTCAGATGCTGGTCATTGAGTACTCAGAAGATTCTTCTTCATATAAAGTAATGACAAAGTCGAGGTGAACATAGCTGGAATGAACGTTTTTCTGTTTTGGTTGCAGAGTACTCACCATAGTTAATCTTATAAATTCATGAAAGCATGATTATGTGGGAAATTACTCTGGAGTACAGACAGAACAGGAGGAAACTTAGATACATGAAAGAATCATTTCTATGATAACTAAAAGAATAATGGAAAAACAGAAAAAAGAAAACTTATGAGAGAATTATCTTAAAGGAATAATTAAAGAGATGAAATGAAAATAAGAGTCTGAAACAGAAGTCTTGACAATGTTTGATTGCATGATCACATATGTGTTGTGCTTGAGACACAAAATATGAGATTAAAAAAAGTAGCAAGAGAGAGAGACCACATTTTTAAATTGAAGCAATAAATTATACCTGGGATCTCCCCACAGACCCATAAAGAGGAAACTGAAAGCATTTCCTTCTATTTATTTTATAAGTACAATAAACTTTATCAGCTTTTAGTATTGGGAACTTGTACAATATTTATAGGCTGCTTACTTTCAATGTTATTCAGGGGATAGCATCAAGAGGCTAATGAAAAAGAAAATTGGGGTAGAGTTAGGGGTCTTTTTCCCTCCTGAATAATATCCAAGATTTATCATATTTTTTCCCTGGCCCCTTCACCAGAACCAACATAAGGTACTCTGTCTAGCCTGTGATTTAATTGGGTCAACCACAGGCTCACAGATTCCTGGCTCTTACAGAAGGTCATTACAAGACAGTTTTCTTCCAACAACACAGTAACATCTGTCTTCTGGGCCTCCAGCGAGGAGACATTAATAAAGCAAAGACTGACCAGAGGAGTGACTTAAGGTGGCTCTGTGTCACACACGGCTAGATCAATAAGCAAAGTTGCTTTGTAAAACCACCATCCAAGTGAAACTTTCAACCACTTGCCAATGACAGCTACTGCTGTGGGCTCCAGACCTTAGGAATAGGCAGGATTTAGACTAAGAAGTTGTAAAGGACAGTTCATCTAGGATTTAAATGTCTTTATAGCAAGCAAATGTCAAGTTGTGGATCAAAGGGCCATAAAATTAAAACTTTGACACTACCAAACTTCACAAAATTCTTTCTGATATCCCTAGATTTTTGGTAAGGCAAAATGTTCTAGCCTGGTGACATACAGTTTTCCCCAAACTTTCAGGGGCTTCTTGTGTAGAGGCTGCTCCTCCCTTGAATCTTCATAGAAATTTGTTTAGTTAAATCAATGTTTCCCCTTTTCATTCATTGGCACGATCTTGCTGCTGTCATCCTTACATCAAAACTGCTCACAACGTGATCTTAAGCTGTTTCTCTCTCTTAATATGCCTACTTCTCCTAGCTTAATAAATGTAGGAAATTCAGAACAAAAAAGCAAGTTTTACTTTAAGATTTTATGTTACTGCCAAGAATTTATAAAGAAAAACTTCAAAAACAGTACTATAAAACCTCAAATCCTTTGACAGTCTGCTTTACAGGGAATTAAAATTAAACACAAAATAAAAGAAACTGTTTTAGTTTAATGAGTAAGTTCTACAGACAATTGCAGAAGTCTGTACAGAAGACTTTATGTTACTGTAGAAATATATACAGCCAATGGTCAACTTAGGTCATTTGATCTATGCAGTGACAAATATTGCACAAAGAAATTGTGAAAAATCACTGTATTCCATGCATTCCATACTCAATCTCTTTATAGCTTTCCAACTCTCCCAAAGTGAGCATAATCAGGCTGTGTTTTCAGCCAAATAATTGTTCCTAAGGTCTTGCAAGATGAGAACAAAGTCTATGAAGTATCTTTGTATTATACCTAGAATTGTATTGAGAAATAGGATGTCTAATAAACTCTGTTTAGATATTGTTTTTTGTTTTGTAGCACTTTATTTTATTTTATTTTATTTTAGGTAGCAATTGCCCATATCCCCTCAACTAAAATGATCTAACGGTGAGAGTAGGAGACTGTATTGTGTCCTCCACCCATTGTAAGATAAGATCCTCAATCTTTAGTCCTTTCTAGAGTCCCCATACTCCAAGAAAATAAGATCTGAAATGAGATTGGAATCAGCTGTTTTGCAGATTATTGAACGTGACTGGGAATCCTGTTCAGGCCTCTGCTGGATCCAAGCTGTCCTGGAAAATCCACAGTCTGTGGATGGCTGGTTTAATTCAAATTCCCTCTAGAATGAATGCTCCAGGAGGGCAGGGAATTTTACGCTTTGTTCAGTGCTGTATGCCCAGTGTCTCGTGCTCAATATATATGTGTTCAATAAACTAATAAACTCCATGAACTCTCTGGGACTTTGTAGGAAGATGTAATTACATCTTCGGTTTCATGGGAATCCTGAAAAGGCCCCAAGGCCAGTGGGTTGGCAGAGTTGGGAAGGAACGCTGGCAGGTACAGCACTATTTGATAGGGTCAACTGCAGGCATTATTAAGAAAACTGTAACACTATTACAGACCTTTGGAAGTAATAAAGTGTACATTTCATGCATTATGAAACTTTGGTCTATATTATATGTTTAATCTCTTTGGGCTTTTGGCTAGGTCCAAGAACAAAGAAGGTAAAATTTAGCAAGTAGCAAGAAATAGCAAAGCATTTGAAAATCAATTCAATTTTCTTTTAGTTGGAAAGTACTAGCAAATAAACAGTAAGATACTTTCAATAGAGCATCTTTTTGAGCCACTTCCCAAATATCACTTGAAAAGATTTTTTAACCTCTATTAAAGACCACTTTTTAAAAAATTATTATGCTGGTCAATTCAAACAAAATAAATTCAGTCGAATGTCACTAATACAGATTGTACAGCTGTGTGACTGCACAGAGGAAACTATTGTGCATTAGATATAAATTATATAGTCTAAACATAGACTATAGTCTCAGACAATAAAATATAATCATTTTCATAGAACCCTTAGCCATTTAATCTATCTAATGACCTGTTCCTACTGAAATTAAAACTATTGCCTGAATTCTTCTTAGTGCTACTTGGTTGTTGTTCTCAACCTGAGAGAGTACTATACTTTTTATATAGAAACAAATGACTATTCTAATGTGAAACTTTAATTGCTAAAAACAGCATGTGAAGAACATTAAAACATCCCCCAAACAATCTATGTGACCTGAAATACACCAGCCCATAGTAACTTAGCAGCATAACAAAAAAACCCATTAAAGTAATAGCAGTCACAAATTGAGATCAAACCTCACTTTAAGGAGAACTGATCTTGCAAACATTTGCTCTTTTTACCACAACCTGTGGTTCTGAGGATTCTACACAGTTGGTGATACCATAGTGAAACAGAGCCCTCAGGAATATATAGGCCTTAAACTCTCTTTCCTGAGGTGTTTACAAATGTTATGCAGCAAACTTGGAATTGGCAGAAGTTTAAATACCTTCTCACTGTAACTATATGCACAAAGTTTTGTGTCACCATTACTGAAGATCTATACATCTAAGTTCTATTACTTTACACAAATTACTACACACAAATTGTAAGTGTATATATACTAAGGTTACAGCTTTGTCACTTTCTAAATCACAGTGTAATTTTATAAAATCTAAATGTTGTCTGATGAACTAATTTGGAAAACAAGATATTTTAAAACCCATCTATTTATTGGTGTGATCAAAGTATAAGAATTACTGTATGTATATATAAGACTACATAAGTTTGCAGAGCTTAGATTTTAAGAATAGTCAATTGCCCAACAATACGATATAAATAAAAACAAAACAGATGAAGGAATCTCAATGTAAATCATGTTTAATTGGAATAAGAGTGACTAATTGAATAAGACTGATAAATTCAATAAGAAAATTAAGTGCTTGGTTATTTGAGGCCAACCATTTAGCAACCATTAGGTGGACAAATTTTTCTCTAATAATGGAAAATTTCCATCTCTATATCTAAACATTTGGCTTTCTGGCTACATAATATCTGCATTAGTCAACTTTCTGTTGTTATAACAAATACCTAATATAATCAGCTTATAAAGAGAAAAGGTATTTTTTTTAAAGAGAGAAGGATAGTGAGAGAGAGAGAGAGAATCAATTTTTATTGAGTTTTTCACATGGCCTTCGTTGCTCAGACACTTAGTTGTATATGTGAGTGCTGGGGTTTGAACCCATGTACTCAAACGTGCCAGGCAAGCGCCATAACCACCCAGCCACCATTCCAGCCTCATAAAGAGAAAAAGTTTATTTGGGCTGGCAATTTTGGAGATTTAGTCCATGATTGGTTGGCCCATTGCCGTTGGGCCTGTGGCAAGGCAGTACATCATGTGAGAGCATTTGCCATACTAAACTGCTCACCTCATGGTAACCAGAATGTGAAAATGAAAGGAAGGAAAGGGTCTGGGGTCCCAATAGCTTCTTTAAAGCCTCACCCCCATGTCCCAGTTTCCTTCCACCGAGCCCACCTACTACTGTCCAATAATGCTACCAGCTGGGGACAATGGCTTTAACACATGGGACTTGATGGGACATTCAAGAGTCAAACTATAACATTAACATTTTAAAAGCTATGGTTAGCCTCATATGGAAGTTGTCTACCACAGACTCAAGATCCAGAATGACACCAAGGCCAATGTGAAGTCAGGAAATGATCACTTATATTCATATTTGTTCTGTCTGCCCCATGGAACCTGGATGCAATTCCTCCCATCAGAAATCCCAATGCACAAATGACTCTGCCATGAACCCTTCAGTGCTTTAAGCATTCTCATTTCATCCTAAGGGAAATAAATCAGTGATCTCCTAGAGACAGCCTAGGAATCTGAGGCCATTTTGTTTGAGAAATTGCAAATGTAGCTCCCAAGTCACAGTCTGGAAGAGGTATGCCTCAAAGCCAATTGTGTGACTCAGCTCATTTTGTTAAGCAAAATTTTCTTTTCATTAATATTTGATTAAATAAGAATCCAAACAGCTATGCCCTTCTTTGGCTCAGATAAGGTGCCATATTTCTTTGTACTCAATCTGTATAGTCCTAGGTTATCACTTCACCTAATCATCTGTCTTCTCTCTTTTAGCCTTTTAAAAATGTTGGTTAGAGACTCCCACACTACTTTTTTTTTTCAATTGATCTGATAAGTATTTGCCATATTATCTAAAAGAAGAAATAAAAGATGTGCTTCAGAAGCCAGTGAGACTCAATCAGTCATTGCCACTTTTTATTTATTATTTGTGAAATATCAGGTACTTAGTACAGACGTAGTCTTAGAAAACAGGTATAGATCTTAGTCAAGAAGATAATGACCTATGTCAGAAAGACAGAGCAATTTAGTCATCAAATGCATCTACAAAAACTGGATTTTATACCAAGTTTAAGTGGTGCCATGAATTATTTTCAGTTTGGAAGGTAATGTAGGAAAAACTTCAGTGATGAAGAATCAATGACACTGTTCACCAAGGAAAGAAGGAATTGAGCTATTTGGAAAGGTCAGAAGCTCTTTTGTGACTTCATGCATTTATTTGATTCACAAAATATATCACATATTGCCAGATCATATAATGAGCATAGCCTTTCTTTCTATCTTCAGGTTGTAAACATTACATGTCAGTTTTCATGAAATTAGAGAACAGTGCTCATTCCTTTCAGAGAGCATGGTGGTCAGTAAAATTTTGTTGAATGAATAAAAATGAAAGATTAATTATTTCAAGAATAATGTGCTCTCTTGGAGACATGGTCAAGCCCTGAAAAATTAAAAAAAAATTTTTTTTGGTAAGAGGTTGGGCTTTAGCAAACAGAGTTAGCCTATGGAGAGAAAACTATCAAACAGAATCCCAACAAGGCACAGAATAAAAATATGTTGCTCTTTGCTTTAAATGTGTTTCTCTTGCCCTATTTCAGAGATTTCAACAGAAGCTAAATTACTTTCCACTGATTATGTTGACACTGGTTTTGCATTTCTTATAAAGCTGGAACTGGACATGAAAGAGTTGTTTTATTTGGGTTATAGATATGCAAATTAATTTGCATTCTGCAGCGTTCTATATTTTAAAGACTATTTGAAGGTATCTGTATAGATGTAGTAATGTTTCTACACTTTATAATTCAATAAAACCAGGACTATATATAAGTTCATCTTGGGTAGATTAAGACCATTAGGAAAAAGATTGTAGATGAGTAAGAGGAACAGCTAAGATAGAAGAAGGAACACAAAAAACGAAAAAGAGATGAAGGTGGAAATGAAATGTTCTGTCTTCTCAGTGATTCTCTCTGCTAGCTATGCATGTAGAAATTGAGCTTAAGGAGTTATGTGTGCATCTAAGTTGTATACTTAGCTCTTCTGTGCTGGACTAGCACAGCCAGATCCCCATGTACTCTTTGAATGTGAAACATTAGGCATACTTCATTTGTTTTCTGGGGTGAACTCACAAATTAGGCAGTAGAAGTACACTCATTTGTAATTTTACTCCAATTCCCAGAAGAGAATAGAAAGAATAATATCCTAAGGAATCAACAGCTTGATTGAATAGAGAGAGGAGGGCATGTTAACAATTGGAATGCCCAGTGGGAAGCAAGGAAAAACTAGACTGACTTCACTGGGATCATGACTGCTGAACAAACATATTGATACCTCATTTAGTTTATTTCCTACAGTGCCATTTTTCAGAACACTGAAGTTGAACCCTAAAAATGTCTTCCAATCCACCTCTCCAACTAATTTCTTGAATGAGGTGGGAAGGGAATTTGTGGAAATCAATCAGCATGTTTATAGCATGTCAAGGGAATCTTGACTTCCTGAGATACCAGATTCAGGTTTCTCCTCAACAGCATTCTGACTAGAAATAACACGGTAACCATAGAAACACCCATTCAACGAATGGTCATGGGAGAAATGACAGCACAATTCCATTCAAAAAATAAAAAAGCAGAGAGAATTCCCTGCCAAATTTGATATGGAGAAGGATTATTTTTTTTTCAACACAAAAGCACCATATTGTGCTTAGACAGGAGGATTCAGACTTTTTTTCTGAATTTCATAATAAGTAGACTTTTTTTTTTACCTTTCTCATTCAGTCAATAAATATTTCTGAATGCCAGACATATCCCAGGTACTGTTCTGGCACAGCAGTAGACAAAGCACCAAGTCTCTGTTGTCTTGTTAGAGACACAAATAAGAAGTAGACAATATGTAAGTAAGTAATAGATTCAAAGGAGAACAAAACAGGGAAAGGAAAGAGTGTGATGAAAATAAATAGCAAGGGAAGTTATTTATTAAGAGATGACCAAGAAATAACTCCATAAAAAAGTGATATTTGATCTGAAACCTGAGAGAAGTGAGGAAACAAAAATTACTTCTTCTGCTGGATGCAGTGAATAGCCTGTGCAAGTGTCTTGCAGAGGGAATAGACTTGAGTGATGGAGCAAATGTGATGAGGCCTGTGGTACTGGAATGGAGTAAAGGAGGGAGAGAGAGGTGACAAGTGAGGTGATGGACTTGGATCATGTAGAAATTCACAGTCCATAAAAAGGACTTGGATTTATACTCTGAGTGATAAAGGAATCCTTCAGAGGTCTTAACCAGAGGAAGAGTATGATCCATCTGGAGTTTGAGGAGGATTACATGAGCTACAATAAGAAGATTAAATTGTACTAGGGACTAAGTGAGACACAGGGAGGCCAATTAAAGAGGCTATTAGGATAATCCAAGGAAGTAAAGACAGTGACTTGGGACAGGATGGTAATAGTAGAAAATGGAAAGAGGAGTAGGATTTTTCAATATATCATGAAGTCGAAACTGGTAGTATATTCCAGTGAAATGAATGAGAGTGGCTAGTCGAGAGCATGATTGGCACATGAACAAAAAATACTGATCAAATAGAAAAGTCATATCCAAATCGCTGCTTTTTCCAGAGAAAACAGAAACTTAGAGACATAAAATTACTATGGCTTTTCATTACAATGACAACATTTTGAACTCATGTAGTAGCCTTTTCCATATGCTTTTCAGGATCTTTTGATGTGCAAACTTGTCTAGGTTATGGTCCACAACTACCCAATTAAATACTAACCCAGATGATGCTGTGAAAGCATTTTCATGTGTAATTAAAGTCTATATAAATTTGCTTTAAACAAGGGAGATTATCCCAGATAACCTGGGTAGTCCTGATTCAATCAGTTGAAAGGTCATGAAAGTAGAGCTGAGGTTTATCTAATGAAGATATTCTACCTGTGAATAGAAGCTTCAGCTCTGCTGTGGTTTTACATAAGTGGCCCCAAAGGCCCATGTATTCAAGGTTTGGTCACTGGCCTATGGTGCTGTTGGGAGATATAGCAACACATAATCTAGGGCAATCATAGATATGTAGCAGGGGCAAGGGGGATGGGGCAGGTGGGGGAAGGAGAATAGGGAGGGATCTAGAGGGTAATTCTGGTTTAAGAATATATACATATAATATTGTTATTTTATATGCACATATGATTGTATAATAACTCGATTCCTTAAGAAAAAAATGTTTCAAAAAAAGACATGGAACCTAATGGGAGAAATTTCTCAAAAAAAAAAAAAGAAGCACAAAAGGCCAATAAATATATGAAAAAAATGTTCAATATCTCTAGCAATCAGAGAAATGCAAATCAAAACTACACTAAGATTTCATCACATTCCCAAAAGAATGGCAACAATCAAGAATACAAACAACAATAAATGCTGGTGAGGTTGCAGGGAGAAGGGAACTTTTGTACGTTGTTGGTAGGACTGTAGAGTAGTACAACCATTCTGGAAAGCAGTATGGAGATTTCTCACAAAACTAGGAATGTAACTGGCATATGACCCTGTCATCCACTCCTGGGTATTTTCCCAAAAGATCTGAAATTGGTATACCATAGTGACACAGCCACATCAATGGTTATAGCAGCAAAATCCACAATAGCTAAACCCAGATGCCTGTCAATAGATGAATGGATTAAAAAAATTTGTCATATATATACATGATGGAGTTCTCTTTAAAAAGAATGAGATTATGGCATTTGCTGGTAAATGGATAGAAATGGAGAATATCATGCTCAGTGAAATTAGCCAAACTCAGAAATTCAAAGATTGAATATTTCTTTCATATGTGGAAGCTAGAGTAAGATAGGGTTCTTTTCTTATGTCTTGCCCATCTTTCACTCTACCTTTGCAGCTACTTCTTCTTCTACCTCCTCTTATATATTTATATTCCAATGTTTTCATCCTGGTTTCTATTCTAAGATTCCTGAGGATACCTCCTTGTAGTCAAAAGAAGTCCTTGAAATAATATGTGCACCAAACATTGTCAGAAAAAAATGCTTATACTAAATTTCATACACATATTTTAATTGATTCAATAGTAGTAAATTTTGTTATAATTAAAACTGTAATGCTAAAAGGAGTGTTCATATGTAAAAAGGCTGTCAACTGTACATCTTTCCATGGTAATCTCATCTTCATTCCCAGATTCACTATATGCTAGTTAGTGATTCCCAAATCTATATTTATCTTATTAAAATATGGGTATAGAAAAAGAAGCATGACCAAACACCAAATAATTCTTTGCAGCTACTACAGTATTGAGACACAGTCTCAAGCCTCCCAGTATCCAGTGAGGAAAAATTACCAGTAAGCAGACAATTCAAATAGAGTGTAGAAAGCTCCAAAATATAACTAAGCAAAAGGGATAAATTCTAAATCTTAAGTGGGTTCATTGTGGATGACTCCTTGGAAGAAATGTTTGATGCCCAAATAATGAGCCTGTATTTGTAAAGTCACTAGATTTCAACCATTGTTATAGATCAGAGACAACATAGAAGTATATATATACTCCATTCCAAGATTCTGACTTCTGATTCCATTGTTATGGGGTAGGCCCCTCCAGCACTGCTAATATTTTAAAGCAATGAAACTACTTCTAATGGGAGGGCAGGATTGAGAGTCACTTAGGTAAAGAGGAGAGTGGGCAAAGACACTCCAAGCAGACACCCCAAGTATATTCTGAAATTTAGAAGCAAGCAAGGAAAGGAATTAGCAAAGGGTAAGAATGTCTGTAAAACCAACTCTGTACATGCAGGTGGTTTATTAGGAATGCCAAATAGAAAACACCCTTAAAATAATGAGGGAATTAGGATCAGGTAAAAAGAGAAATTGACAGATGGATGGGAGTTTTAACAGTCATCTACTTTTAATCAAGGAAAGGTTCAAGAGATTGCTTCATCTATAAATTTTCAGCAGCCAACAAGCTGCTGAAGATGAGTGCTGTGGTCCTAAGGAGGAGATCTAGGGTATATACTCACAGGATCCAGGTAGTATATGCCACAGAATCCAGTAGAGACCACTTTTTGCACTCCTTGAAATCACTTTGTCCCACATCGGAAAATCTCTTTCCAGTTTCTGGTTGGTTTCTTTTCCTGAGGAAGCATACAAGAGGAAGAAGAGTAGGATGAATTCTGGCCTTTGCCCCACATGACTTGTCTTATGCCTGAATCAGACACTCATTGTCTTCCTTCTGTGCACTTGTTCCCAGATTCCTCTCATCTTTGTTTAGCATTTCTGCTGATCTAGGAGATTACCCATACAGTCGCCCCTGAGTGTCCAGGCCCCAGTAATGTGCCATGTTGGAACTTACAGAGGTCCCATCCATTCCTTGGCAAAATCAGGAGCACCAAGAGACACAGTGAGTAGATCCCCTGACAACCAAACTTACTCTTCCTTGACCTCATCGTGTAATAGCAGCCTGCCCTGTTTTGAATGTGTCTCCCAAAAAGCATGTGTTGGAAATTTAATCTCTATTAAATTGAGGAGATGGGACCTAATGGGAAGTGTAGGTCATGATGGCTCTACCCTCATGACTGGATTGATACTGATTATAAAAGGGCTTGAAGTTGTAAGTTGGATCTCTTTCTTGCTCTCTCACATGTGTTCACTTGCCTCTGTTTTCTGTCACAGTTCCATGGTGCAAGAAGTCCCTGCTGTTCTTTCAGAAGTCATTTCATCATTTCTCAGACCTGTAGCTTCCAAGTAGTGTACAACATAACAGACCTAGTGGATACACATTCATAAATGCATCCTTGCATTGTTTGGCCTGAGGCTATGTTATACAATATGTGGTATGGCTGGATATCCCATAGTATTTCTGTGAAGCTTCTGATAGTAGTGCTGGCTTTGGCCCTGCAGCAATGTTGAGGAAATTGATACTAGAATATGTTTCTTTCCCAGTCAAGATGAATCACTACCATTTCCAGGATAGAAAGGTACCAACTGGCTGATTGGTGTCCTTGAGAGCTGGAGTCGTAACAGACTCAGCAATGATCTCTGTTGCTGGCAAGTTGAAGAATCAGAAAGTGAATGAAGTTGGAGAACAGTAGCTAGAGTAGCCTTGGTTAGGGAAGACTAATGCTGTTCAGTCAATCTCTCAGCAATGACATAATATAAAGCATCCATTATGCCAGCAATGTGGAGTCAATAACAGAAATTGGATGACATCAAATGGCTGAGTCATTTTTTTCCTACTTGGCTGTTTAATGCCTCTTCCTTGGTAAATATTCCTTACTGGTCATTGATTCTTAACTCCAATTAGAAATTTTATTTTTCCCCAAAGAGAGGAGAAACAGCTGTGACCATCTTACACTAATTATTGATAGTATTGGGGGCTAGAGTAGCAGTACTGCTTCCTCAGCTTAGACCTACATATGGACCCAATCCACCCACGAACCCATTCCTTGTCAATTGGTCATAAGTGTAAGCTGAGGGAGAGATGCCAGTGTCACAGTGGCAGATAACATCTATATCTCTGCCAATTGCAACTTATTTGTGCCTTCTGATTCTGCTCATGCTCAATCCCAGAAATATCATTTCCATTTTATATTAAATTGCTATTGGTTCAGCTCAACTTTATAACTGCATGGAACAGATGGTAGGTAATAGGTAATTTTGGCTATGGTCAATTAATAACCCACATGTTTCCTCTACCAAGTCCCAAAACCATGGCAAGAACTATTTTACCAATCACAGATATTGGTCTCTAGCTCTCTACCGCAGATGGCATGGCCTTGCCCTAGAATCTCAGGAGTTCACATTATAATGTATCAATTGGGGTTTATCAAAAACTTGAAACAACATTTTCTCCTCATCACAGATATCTACCATTTATCATCCAAGACCATGTTACCAGACATGCCACAAAGCCCTTTCTTGCTCTGAGCCTCAACCAAAATTGGTAGTCTTTTCTGTCTATTGATGAATGAGCTGAAACGGCAATTCCAAGTATAAAATATGCGGTCTCCAGAAGCCAAAGAGGCCATGAAAGTGCTGTTTTTTTCCCTTAAAGGTGAGAAATAAGAGAGCCATTAATCTCTCCTTTCCTTTGGAATAAAGATCCTGGCATGTCTCATATGACTACTGTCCTAAAGACAGATATGTCAGATAAATGAGATTTATCACCCATCCTTTAGATAGCATATGTAATACCAAGGCCACCAATGTACTTGCCATTTCTGCTTCATCCAGTTTAATTAACATGATGGCATTGATACAGTGAATGGAGATAATGTTCTGCAGAAAGAAAAGTCTACATGTCTTTGGACTATATTGTGACAGACAGAAGGAGAGTTAAAACTCAGAGCAAGAATATAATATACTGCTGTCATTCCACATGAATACACTGTGCTTCTGATTCTTCTTTCTGAAAACAATAGAAAAGATCTCATTTTCCAGAATAATGGCCACATATCATGGGTCTGAGGCTATGTTAGTCACCTCTGGCAATGATACTATAGCATAGCAATTGTAATTAGGGACTCTACTTGATTGATTTTATGATAGTTCTCTGTTACTTGCAAAGATCCATCCATTTATTGTAGATACCAGATTGGTGATTGGAAGGAGGCTATGATGCCCTCAATGAAGCCATCAAGTGGCTTCCACACATGGGAGTAGCCTGTTCTGTTGGCAGTGGAATATGTCAACCCAAAGGCCAAAGAACAAATACAGCAGTTCAGGCAACTACCAAATATATTTATTCCAGTTTTATATTTGAGAGACAGGAAAATGATCACCTAGTGAGTTCATGGACCCAGTAAACTCACTGAAGAATGGAACTAAGTCAGACCTTCATTTACAAATTGACCCTAGTATGGCCCTACCGTAATTGAAGCCACAATGGTGCTTCAGTTCCCTGAACATTAATGTCAACTTAGATCTTGTGTACAACACTACTCAAAATGACTGAAAATTCTCTTTCTCAAGGCATAATTATCTAACCAGTTATAAGTACCTTGAGGAAGGACTGAAAAAATTATTATTACAAATGTTTAACATAGGGTTTCAAGTTTTTCTTTTTCTTTCTTTCTTTTTTTTTTTTTTTGCAGGGGTCATGGAGGGAGGTGATGGTGGTGAGACCTGACCTCTCCCTGAAGCAGCAAAATTTGAGACAGAGAACTGACTGAGACAGTTTCCTGAAAATGGACAAAGGATTCTGACTTTGAGAGAAGTACCCTCAACTTCCTTGTTGTTTCTTTTCAATTTATTTGAGTATATTCACCAAACGTATCCTCACTGGCTGCCTGTAGTCACACTGTATTCTATTAGCCATCTCCTTGGACCAGTACAGATCAGGCCTCTCTGGCTGTTACTCAGAATGGTCACTTACTATGACAATTGTGACCACATTACTTCCAATAATTAAATGCCACATCAGGACCTCTACTACTTTTGCATTCTCTTAATATTTATCAGGGTTCCCAGTTCTGTAATCACATTTTCCACTCTCATCCATGGTGAAAAGAGGACAGACACAATAAGCTTCTCATATATGCTGGGCCCTGTCATGGATGCTTTCTGTATCACTATGGTAAATGGAGTGTCCTTTGGACCCTTAAGTGAACCTTGGTTAACAAATTGATTTTCTGCATTACATACAACATCCAACTAGTTAGATCAATTCTCTGTATCTTCTGATCCCTCTTTACCCTGTTCTATGGATGTTCTGGCAGTTTTAATGTGAATCATAGCTTTCTCCCAGCTTCTAAGTGCCGTTGTAGTAGCATTTTCACACTCCTCACTAGGTTCTTTATAAGGTATAAATAGTGCATAAATAGTGCTTAAATATCAATAAATTCCCCCTTGTCCATATTTATGTTTTAGCCCCCATCTCTCTACATAGTCTTTCCTGGTTCCTGCTGGTACATGTTGACTAGGTCCTGCAGCTTTGAGGTGTGTAGTTCTTTTCTTCCCCTACTAGAGAGACCACTTTCCTAGCCAGTTATGACTTGGCCCTAGTTATCGGTCTGGTGGCTGGGAGGGAAAGCAGAGACAGGTAGGAGGAAAGGGAAAGAGAATTGGAATGTACCTTATCTTGGAAAGGGAACTACAAGCAAAGGGAACTGATAGCTTTTAGCAGAAAGGAATATGGCATTTGTATGAGTTAAGAGGATATTGAGAACTCAAGATTTTTAAATGCATCAACCCTGAATACTCTACTCCAAGGGGCAGAGCCTCATGCCTTTCCAATGAAGGCCCAGACCTTGATGAAGTGAATTTGCCAAACCTACAATATGATTTTAAATGGTCCTCAACATTTTTATCTTTATGTCCTCTGGCTCTTACAATTGACGCTAAATTTGGGATTCATCAATTTCAGTCCTTCATTGTCTTTCTCCAATGCCTTAATAGCACACAGACAAAGCTCCCTAAACCATGGTTTTTAAATTTCTACTTTTCTAGAACCTCTCAAATGCCTGAGATAGTGCACTTTCAGCATATCTCCTTCCAGTATTTCATACCAATTTACTACTGATGAAAGATTTAACTTTTGCCTTGCTACAGCAATCCATGAAACATCAAAACTTCACCTATCACCAGTAATGGAGTGCTCACTACCAGCCAGCCAAAGGTTGATGTAGCTGCAAAACCTCATGTTGGAACTGCCTCTTAGAACCATTCTGGTATCAACTATTTTAGGTCAGGCTTCTCAGGAAACAGACTGTGAGGTAGAGATTTGAATGCAGATTTATGGAAAGGATTTGAATCCAGATTTATGGATATGGATTTTCTTATTTGGAAAAAAACACTTGTCAGAGAGTAAGGGAACAGGCTTAGGTAGAGAAAGAAGTTGAATAGCAATGCAGTTCCAAAAGAGGACTCAGCCAGTCCTATGGGAGAAGCTCTGGAGCCAGAGTGGCCTCAAAGTTGTCTCACTTTAAGGCAAGGGAACTGGGCCTTATACCCTTGTGATGATCAGTCAAGGGATGCAAGCTGATTCTCAGGGAGGGTTATAACTGTGCATAGTGACTCCTTTGGTGAAGGGCAATTCCATCAGAAATTCTCATCTATAAATGGGTAACAGTCAGCTATCTTGGCAGCTGCAGAAATGTATGCCTTGATCTCAAAGAAGGGATATATATATATGGTGTACCATGAGATCTATTTTGCATGTATTTTTGCTGAAATACAAGTAGTTCAGTTGAGTGCAAGTGTAGGATGAGAGGGAGAGATGTATATGATAAGTCCATACGGGTAAGCAACTACCAGACCAGGAGAGGCCTTTGCTTACTGCAAATGGTAGCAATGCCTTATAAACACATTGACCTGTAAGTATGAAGTTCAAGAGAAAGGTCTCAATACATAATTATCTTATGTCTGAGACAAAGTTAAGAGTCACTGGGGAAAGTGAAGTCACTTGAGTACTGATGCCAGCTCTACATACATTAGAAATGGGACCTTGACCAAATTACTTTGCGTACTTGAACCTCAGTTTCCTTGCCATCACGGGGTCGTTACGAAGAATGAATGTGAAGATCCATATAAAGCACTTAAATTGAGCTTGGTGCACTAAGCATCCAATAAATTTTATCTGTTATTATCATTAGTATATGAATGGGAATTGAAAATGAATGGGAGCATAAAAATGAATTTGGAGAGGAAAAAGATAAAAGAAAATAAGGCATCATCAATGGCACATCAGGGAATGAAATGGGCTAGAGATCAAACTTCTGACTTTTTATTATCTTTTTCCTGAATGCGTCTACCTGGACATTTAAAAGGCATCTGACCCTCACCAATCATAAATTCAAATTCATTACCTTTTCTTAGAAATTTATTACTTCCCTGGTGTTCTACTGAGGAAATTATACAACATCTACCTAGGCACCAAGGCCAGCTCCAAACATTTTAGTACTCTTCCCTAGGACCTAAAAATTAAGTTTTTCTTTTTTCCCCTTACCATAAACCTCCCTAATCAACCAATAAGGCATTTAATCCCATCTCCAAACTATCTTACAAATGTCATACTTTCTGTGACTCCATATTTCATCAATTGGTTTCTTTGCCTCTGCCTTCATCTTGTCCAGCATTGTCAATATATTTTAAATGTATATGTCACTGATGTGTATATATGTGTAATCATCCCTTACACAAGACTCCTCCGGTGGCTTTCCAATGAGTGCAAATTTCTTTGTGGCTTGATGCACTGTCATACACAGGTCTCTGAAACTTTACTCCTGCCATCTGTCAAACTGAGCCAACAACTCAGGCAGGTTGAACTATTTAAAGTCCCCCAAACTTTACAAGTCTCCTGCCTTAATCACACCTCAGTAGCCTCAAAGAAGCCATTTCCTATACTTACAACACTGTTTTTACCATATTATATACTCAGCAAAGTCTTACTAATCCTTTCAATCTCTGCTACAGTTTAACTTCCACACAGATGGATGGACAAACTTAGATTTTTCCCTCCTCTTGCTACACACACATAGTAACACCTGTCATTTCGCTTGTTCTTTCCCTCTGCACCACAAGTTCTTTATTTTTTTTCCTGGATGCTCCATTTTCTCATAACAAAAAGAATAAAAGTCCATTGTAGAAAATGTAAACTAGTCTAATAGAGAAGCCATTAGCCACATGCAGTTATTAAGCACTTAAAATTCAGCTTCCCTGAATTGATATTTTCTAACTCAAAAATGCACATCTTTATTTTGAAGATTTATTAGGGCCTAGGGCCCACTGGACATCCGAGGGTGTGGCCATGAGCGGGGCCACAGTGGCTTGGGGCGAGGGGTGTGGACTGAGACTGGCATGGGTTCCAGTATGAAATAATATAAATAAGTAATTAATAAAGTTGATATTAGTTACATGCTGAAATAATATTTTGGATACAGTGGGTTAAATAAAATATAGAAACTGATTTTTTATTTTAAAAATATTACTACTAGAAAATTTTAGCTTATTTGTAGATTTTGCACTATATTTCTATTGAATAGCACTGGTCTAGAAGACAACTTTTTCAAGGTGAAAAAAATGAATATAATTTATAATTCTACCACTTGGGAATAATTACTATTGATATTGCATTATTTGTATTTCTAGTGGTTTGGGAGCTGTTGTAATACTGTAATACTATATTATACTTTTTTCACCTCATGAATATTTTTCTGTGTCATTAAAAAAAAACCTTCTGTAATATAATGTTATACCATTGCTTGCTTAGTATTTAACTAGTGTAGTTTCTAAAAATATTTACAAATGGCCACATACCATATACTTATCATACTGTATATTGTTCATTGTTTCCTTTTCTGTCTCCCTACCTAAAATATGAGCCTCTGAGAGACAGAATCCTGTATATCAGAAGAATGTTTCAGAAAATACACAACCAAGGAATAAATGAATCTACAAATCAATGACTATACTGTAAGAATATCATGTGATTATAATTAGATCATATGTAAGATATCATATTTTCATTATTATGGAAAAAGTCTCCTCTTCTGTGTGTTCTGAATATAACCCTTTTTGTTTTCCTCTAAAGAATAATGTTCCCCTTAAGCATATTGGTATAATTAATGTGTAAGTGTAGTTTTCACAGCTGGACCAATAGTTGAATGACAAATATATCAACTTATTAGGGAAGTAAGGGACAGATGTGAGCTGGAAAGCAATGTGCACCATCTTCTATTTGAACTGAACAATAGCATGAAATTAGGAGAAAAATAATTCCATTAGGAGTTGGATTCCTATGGGGATGAGATAGAAACTTGCAAAACAAGGTCCCCAGGACATCCTTGGAAGAGCAGCCAGAAAGACCAAGTTGGGAGTTAAGTATCAATGTTTAAATAAGAATTCAAGAACCTATATGTGGAACCCATCAAGGACAGTTTAGCAATGACTTAGTACTGTGACCCCAGTGCCTACTCCAGAGCCTGGAGTTCACTGAGTGCTACATGAGTATTTATTGCTTAGATGAATAAATACATCACTCTACAAATTCTAAGTGCCATGTGATAGGCATCATGTCTGTTCTCACTGCAGGATCTCAGAGCTTTGCTTACTACCTAACATATAATAGATGCTCGATATAATAATTGGTGTACAAATGAATAAAGAAATGAAACAAGTTAAAGGAAGGAGAAAGGAAGAAATAAGAGAAAGGAAAGAAGGAAGGGAGGAAGGAATGGGGGTGGACAGGAAGGAAGGGAAAGGGAAATAGGGAAGGAGATGGGGTAATTTTAGGCTATGTCACTACACTCTGGATTAAAGATGAATTATGAACCTGTAATTTAATTACTTATCTTCTGTTTTTTTTTTTCACACTGTGGTTGAGTGCCATGCACTCTAAATAATGAACAGAGTGCAAGGTAATCACAACTGAGGATTGATGGAGTGATAGAAAAGAATAGATGCGAAAGGTCAAATTTGTGCAGTTTCAAAATTAGTCAAGTTGATCCTTATGAAAGATGATTACTACATACTCAATTTTTTTTAAAAAAGGCTGTTTTTGAGCAATTTTAGGTTTGCATTGAAATTGAAAAGAATTATCGAAATATTTCCTATATACCCTCTTCCCCAACATATACATAGCCTCCATTACTGCCAACAATAAAATATTCTTTTATTGACCTTTTCATTTAGCATCAGTGATGCTCACAGTTCCCTGTGTGGTAAGGTTTGTTCTCTGGGGCAGCACAGCAAACTCATATCAGTGTCAGGGGACATTTTATTCTTTCAGTAAAACCAGAGTTGTGCAGAGCTGGGTGACGAAAAGCAAGCTGCATTTGAAAGTCAATGTGGAGCAGGAAGGGAGGGGGAAACTGTCCAATATGAAAACTGGGATTGAAAAGCTGCACCAATGTTCAACAGGATCACACATCCCAGTGGTAAATAATTGTAGTTACTCAGGATGGAAGAAAAGATACTTGTTTTTCTGATTTATGTATATTACTTTTTTAAACAGCCACTAAGTTCTTAGACAATAAGTGCTTTTTAAGTTGTTTCAGTCTAACTACTTTATAAAGAGAGCTACTGGTATTTCTTTTAGCCAAAGGAACCATGAAAAATACACAGAGATACAAGAGAATTTGTAGATTCTAGGTTAAGGTCTTTCTCTGGGACTGTATTCAAAGCAAAGTTCTTCAATGAATAAGGATGTGCAGGCAGTCTGAAAGCATTTTAATGGAGAAGTATCTTAATGATTAAGGTATCAGTAAATGGTACAAAACAAGAGAGGATAATCACACTACCCTTTTATATCCAAATTCCTTATCTGGAATTAATTATTTCCCTTCCTGGCATCTTTCCTCATCTTTCTTTTAATTTTCTTCTCTGTATTCAAACTATTTTGATGCCTATTTTGTTTTTCTTGTGGATAGGATTTTGCTTAATTCGGCTGGATATTATCTTCGCACCTGGTATTTAATCTATGCTCAGAGAATGGGAATAAAGCAAGGGATAACTCAATACCTGCCTCTGGCCCATGAGAGGACCATTTATAACAGAAATTGTGAAAAACTGCCTTTTGTTTATCATGAGGACAGATCAAGAAAACATGGAAGTAAGGGATTGACTAAAGGATTTGGTTGAAATGAAGCAATTTCCTACTGCTAAAATGGTTTACTAGGAAAGCTTTTATAATCTGCTAGTCTAGCCAGTCATGATAGCACCCATCTGTAATCCCAATGACTTGGGAAGCTGACACAGAAGGATCACTAGTTCAAAGCCAGCCTCAGCAACTTAGCAAGGCCCTAAGCGACTTAGCAAAACCCTGTCTCAAAATATAAAATAAAAAGGGCTGGGGATGTGGCACATTGGTTGTTCCCCTGGGTTCAATCCCTAGTACCAAAAAATTAAACTGCGTATCTAAAATGTCTTTGGAAACGGTAGAATCTCAGCAATGATGCATGGTTTCAGTAGGCACCATCTCCTGGTGATGAAAAGAGCAGGTGCAAGATCCAAGCTCTGAAAATCTTAAACCTCTACATGGCACACTAAACAATGCCAGCATTGTTCTCGAAACAACCAAAGGATTAGTCCAGAACTGACAAAATTAATATCCCTATTTATCCTTAACAAATACCCATGAAATAAGTGTGGGTGTGTTGAGAGGGAATTTTTATTACATTACTATTTATCTTTCTTGTCTAGAAAATTGAAGGCTGAACGACTAAGATGATTGGCTGAGGTCCCATAGCAGGATGAGCCAGTACGTTCAATTCAGACCTTTAAATTCTTTATACCACTGGGCTCTGTAACCACCAAATCATTACCTACTGGGAAAAGAAAAGGACACTGATGAATAATGATAATCCAGCAACAGATAAAAGGGACTTTAGGGTCATCTCCCCGATATCACTGCTCAGGGATCAGACCCCAGGTGTTGAGAAGGGTAGACATTATAAGGTTTCTAGAGGAGAATATGACAGGGATACAGTATCAGGTGACAGAGTGATGAGGTGGTTGACAAGCCTGCACCTGGGCTCAGAGGTCTGCGTCCGGGTGATGAAGGTTATTGTTTTGCTCTGAGGTGGGGGTGAGAGTTTTCAGTCACTTCTTGATGAAAGCGAATGAGCTTCCAGTCTCAGCAGTCTCCCCCTCCTGAATCTTATCAGTTCCTTAATTTTCCTGCCTTCTTTTCACCTTTTTTTTTTTTTTTTTTTTATCATTGTTATTTCAGGAAGGGAGGCCAGGGAAGCATCTCTGGAAATCCTTGATTTTTCCAGTCAGGTTCAAAATGTAGCTACAAATATAACAAAGATGGGAAAGAGTGGACATTTGCCTACTTATGTAGGGGGGAGGAGATAGATGCATCAGAAAAGATGTGAGTTGGCTGGAGGGAGAGGCGAGAAGAAGGGAAGGAGGAGAGATGTAACTGGCAGATAATATCTAACAGAATGATTTATCTGTTTGCTAAGAAGGGAGAAAGGATGCAAGGTGAAAACAGAGCTTGCTAAATATAAATGTCAGCTGCAAGCTTGAACTACAAAGTCGTGAAAGTAATCCTTAACAAAGAAGAAAAAAAAAATGGTCACCATACTCTCCATTATTACCAGCAGGTGTTTTTTTGTCTGTTTGTTTTGTTTTTTATTCTCCTGATTTCTCTATTTGTTGTAGAGAAGGAGAAATAGACAAACACTATTAGTCAGCTCTCCCAGCCCCCCTCTTCCCCACCTTGGAGAGCAAGGTGTCAAATATTTAGAAGCATACTACTGATAAGAATTCTCCAGAGAGGTTATTAAATGCTCATATTGTGGACACATCTACAAATATTGTAATCCAACACACCTGGAGAGGGATTCAAAAGGATGCATTTTTAGCTAACTCTTTGTGTGATGCTGATGGTACCTAATATGGTAATTAACATGGTACTTTGAAAAACACCTTTCCACATGAGCAATGATCTTTACAATTGTACCCTAGGACACAGGGTGGAGGCATCTAGAATAAATAAATAAAGGTTTATTTGGCTAATACAAATAAGAAGCTAGGATAATAACAGTATTATCAGTGTAGAAGCTTCTTTCCCTCAAAGGTTTCTTCAAACTGTGAATCTATAGAAGACAGCAAATAAGGAAATGCCGCATGTTGCAGTTACCTTGAGAATTTTCTGGATGTTTCCTTACATATAATTATCAATTACAACTAATGTATGAAGTCCAATTATAATATAGCTCATGCCAGTGAGCTCACTGGCAACATTCTACTTAGGAATTCTTGACTCTTTAGAGGAGGCATTGGGCAGTGTTCTCTCAAGGACTTTCTATGGGATTTCTTTTAACCCTATGATCTTTATTTATTTCGTGTCCTGTATCTGACATAGTTGAAGGCTGGGGCAATAAGTTACAGGAAGTACAGAATTAGGAGTGTAACTGATATAGTACTGAATCCTGCCTTTGTAGTTAAATAATCATGGAGCTTTGGTAAAACTACTTAACATACTTGAGGTTCAGTTTCTTTTTAAGACAGTGACGTATGTGTAGGAATGATCTAAAACAATACATATTAAGAAAAATTAAGTACTTGGGCCAGGCTATCAGTACTTAATAAATAATAGCTATTATTTTGCCATCTAGGTGCAGAGCTGGGAGACTACCAGCAGGGTGCTTGTAGGCTTTAGGATACCGTTTCTCAAATCTGAGTACTTAATATACATGCTATCTGCCTCAATTTTGAAAAGTGAAGAAAAAATTTCTATTGAGCTTGCCACTTTTACTTTTGTTGCTCTTTCCTACTGCACAAATCCCAGTGATATGGAAACTTCAAGAGGGATAACACACACACACACATACGCACCACACCCCAGCCAATAGATGTCTGTTCCAAGTTGTGGTGAGAGGGTTTTAAGCAGAAAATAATAACTTATAAGGCAGCTGCTTTCTGGGAAATACATGCACATCACTGTAAAGCCTTTCTCGTTCTGGTTGGCTCTATCTACAGATCTCTCTACTGCAAAAGATCTGTCTGCTTTAGGGGCTAGATTTCATCTAACTGAAGATTGTCTGCTCAATGTTTTAGTAAGTAACTAGAGGTTATATTACCATTCTCATAGCTAGATATATTTATATTCATTTTAACAAAACCATACTGAGCATCTATTAAGTTTAAAGAGGTTATTATCTGCTGCTAGGGACATGCATGAAGAATGATAACACATGTTTGAGGACTGGGAGAGTTTGAAAGACAGTGACCTGAGAATGTCATATCCCACTGTTTTGTTTTCAATGTGGCACATACTATGCTTCAAGTCATGTTCATTTGTTTGTGATGTATCCACTACCCATCCCCGGTAGATTGTAAACTCCGTGAAGGTAGTAAGCAGTACTTAGATAAGTGCCTGGTAGATAACAGAGGCATAAAAATATTAAGTTATAAATTTAGACTGACTATAAAAAGCTTGTGGTAGAGTCAAAGTCATAGACTGTAGATAGCTCTAGGGTTTCTCTTATTTTTTTCTGTAGATTTGGGTTCTGGATGAACCCACATCTGGTAATATAATAAGTTGGGAGGTGACAGCTTGTTGGTGTCTGTGACTTCATTTGCATTGATATAAGACAGTGTTAAGCAGAAATTTTGTGAGGAAATCCAAAGAATTCAAGAGCAGACATGGAGTGGGGTGTAACGATATAAAAGAAGAAAGACTATTCCTTAGTCAAATCTCAAGCCCTAGGACAAGTCTATACAAATAGAAGAAGCAAATTTAGATGGGTTTTGTTATTTATTTTAGAAATGTGGCAAAGCAGAAATACACAAACAAGTCCATATAGAAAAGTGAAACACTGTATTGAGAAAGGGGCATCTCAGAATCTCTCTACCTGTGGCTCCAGTACCATGTGGAGTATAGTTGATCATGATCCCTGTGACATTAGAAATTTGGGAGCTTGAAAAGATCTTGGAAACAGTCTTTTGGGCAGAAAGAGTTCTCACTTCTTGGTTCTGTTTCCTTAGGACTAATTCTTCTCTCAGGCTACTATGCTCACAAATTTTAAATTATGAATTTTATTTATGAATTTAGTATGAAGTGAGATTTTCTTCCTTTTTTTTTTTTTTTAAAGAGCGAGGGACAATGAGAGAGAGCAAAAAAGAAAGACTCAAATTTACTTAGTTTTTCATGTGGCCTTTCGTTGCTCCAAGACTTCTTTGTGTACTGGGTTCAGGGGTTTGAACTTTGGTTCCCATGCATGCCAGGCAAGCACCATAACTGCTGAGCCACCACTCCAGCCCCAGAAGTGAGATTTTCTTGCTGGGAATCTTAAATTATTCTGATTATATCTCATCAACTTTGACTTATTCATAGACCCATCCTTGAATCAGTCAGTATGGTGTGGGAATCTATTCTGATAATGAGTCCTGAGTGCTCCACATTTGGTCTGGGCACCCTAAACTAAAACTGGGAACGAGGAGGTGACCAGAAAACTAAAGTTGTTTTTCTTTTTCTTTTTTTTTCTTTTTTGTTTGTTTGTTTTCATTCATTCATCAACACTTACAGAACATTCACCATGTTCATGTTCCAGATGCCCTTTAAGGAATTGAAGCTACCTTAGTGAATAAAAACACCACATACTCTAAGTTGTAACAAAATGTCCAAGAGTTCATAGCTATCTAATAGTTTTTTGGCTTTATCTTGAGTAACATACCTGTTTTCTGGAAATAGAGAATGTGCCTTGCTTGACTCTTTTTTGCACCTCAGAAGAGAGGAGCCATTCAGCAGAGCTGCTAGTTCTCTTTGTAAGTCTTGTGTGATGTGACTTTCCTGCCACAAAAGCTACAATCACCCAGAGCAATCATAACCTTTCCCCTGAACTCAGAGGGTGTCAGCTGCTGAAACCATTTGTCTTCATCCAATATTCAAGCATATGCATGGATGGAAAGGAGACTGTGAGGGCAGAAGTGTGGATGACAGGATCGTGACTTCTCCCAGACACCAGAGAAACTTCTCCCAGGCCCTACTGACAGTGGAGTATTCACTGCATTTTAATATAGAGCTACTCTCTACAGATATTTTGTTTTCCTGCTACAGTACAAAAGTGAGGCATCAGAAGAAAGAACTCGGATGGGATTAAGGACTGATTAAAAGTGAAGGAAAGAGATGTAACATTTCCCTTCCAAAGCAATATGAAAGCACCCATGTTAAAGATAAGTAACTGGGCTGAGAAAATTCAAAATCAATGTGAAGTAGAAATTGTTGACTTTTGGTAAGTCAGAAATTAACATTCCACTTTTACCTGTGTTCCATGCTCATAATTTTAACAGTAATGCAGCAGTCTCTTTCACATCAGTCAGTCTGCCCTTCATATATCATCCAATACTTTAATTTTATCTTTCTTTTTCATTCTCATTCTTATTCTTGCTCTTCTTGTTTTCTGCCCTTCTCTTTCATTCTCTCTCCCTCTCCTGTTCTCTTTTTCTCATTCTCTTGCTCTCTCTTTCCCTCCTTTTTGCTTTAGGCTGTATCCTAGCAACAGCTATTTCAATTAGAAGAGGATGGGAAGGGCTACCAGTGTTGCCAAGGTTACCAGTATTTCCTGCTGCCACGGGAGGAAGTAACCTGTGAGTTGATCAGAATGCAATGCTGCTACCACAGACACCTTCCTGTGCTGCTCTGCTTTTATTCTCAGCATCCAGAAATAATGAGTCTTTTATATCAAGAAAGTTTTACCAAAATGTCTCACAGTGTCATGGGATGTTATTATTAAGTAAAAAACTACTCTATCGCCCAGATATTTATAGAAAAATGGAGATAAATACAAAATGATAATAATTATATATTGATCACATTTAAGAGGGTTGTGATTCTATTCCTTTTGATCTACCATACATTCCAAACAACAATAGATAACAATAATGTAGCTGGCCACCAGAACCCACACTGTTATACTGATTTAATATCATCTAATTTGCCTTTTTAAAATATAATAATCACAGTAATGGGTACCTCTATGCTATCACTTAGGCACTATCTCCAATTTAAAATATAAAAACGTTTTTAAAATTTTCTCTAACTTATACTTACCATCATCAAAAATTAAAAATTCACTCAGCAGGATCTTTCCTGTTCATCATAAAAAGACAGTCATTAGTTTAGGAGTCAGTTCAAAGACAGCCTGACACCAGGCTAAGAGCATATACTTGGGTCCTAGAAGACCTAATACCAGCCTCCCTGTGTCTCCAGTTCTGAAGTCATTCCCCAAATAAATTAGGTTCAAACATATTCAGTTCTCCTAATCTTCTGGCACCTTATATTGGCATACCACCTTACAAATCCCTTGTACTGTTTAAATTTCATTCCCATGTTGGCTCTGTAAGCATGTACTTTCCACATTTTACAGGTGACAAACTAAAAACAAAGGAGTTTGAGTGAAAAGTGGCAGAGAGATGGTGTCTGGCTTGACTCCCATTAATTCCTAGATCATGGCATAGCAATGTCCTTCTACCAGATACCAATACAGTGGTACCCAGGCATGACTGCCTTTCCTTCCCTGCTCCCCTTACTTCCTCACCAGTTTCTTCTGGCAGCACTTCTGAAATTAAATCACCTTTCCATGAATCCTGCTTTCAGCTTACTTCTGGACCTAACAACGACTATAGTTCTAATTAAGGTGCTATTTCTCATTGTTTCCTCCCCTTAACCCTTTATGCTTGGATCTCCTGCTAATTTCTACTGTTCAAGTTCTTAGTTGATTTACTAGTCTTGGTGTTTCCCTTCTGCTCACATTCACTTTATAAATAGATCTTTAATTAAACTTTTGTGAGATATCATAGTTTCTCTTCCACACAGACTCTTAAAGCCTCCTAAGTGATGTGCCAAATTTCATCCTTGCTTCCTTTCGATCCAATTTCCATACAGTGAGATTTTAAAATCTTAATTAGATCTAATTCACTCTCTACATAAAAACATCAGTGGGTTTCCACCATGCAAAGGTAACATGTATATTTTCTGCCATGATATAGAAGGTCTTTCTTACTCTAGCTGGTATCTCCAGCCTCAACTCTGACCCCTTCCTAATACACTCACACTGCAGCAAAACCAAGCTACATATAATTCCCAGCATAATTGTGCTTTAGTTCAATTCATTCTGCCCCCAAGAGTGGCATGCACTCTGCTGCTCCAAGCAATCACTTACTTGTCCTCCAATTCACAACAGCGTCAACTCTGCAGAGAGCCTGTAAGTTCCTTGGGAATGGGAGTTACTCACTTTTCAATTGTTATACTCTCAATGTCAGCCAGAAAACTTGTTGGATGATTGGCTACTCAAGGAGTGAAAAATAAATTCTATTATGCTAAACTACTTTAACAAACCCTAATTATTATTAGAGATATCTTTGAAAAGTGAACCAATAGTGTTAAAAGCTGTCAACTCTGTACAGACACTTAATCTTCAATATAGGTTATTTAATCTTCATAACAAAAGAAGTTATTAGTGTACTTTTTTTGAAAGATGAGAAAATTAAGGATCAGAAAAATAAAAAATGTCCCTAGGGCACACACATAACAAGGGGTGGATTTAGGATTTGAATCTTTTCATGTCCATCTTCATTCCTAGCACAGCACTCTCTCCTTTACAGAGAAGCAGCTGTGCCATAATGTAACAAGCACTCACCACCTCCTGTGCACAAAGCCCTTACTCAACCTTAATTCCCAGTGAGTCAACAGAAAGGAGGCACACATTGGTTTCACATGATGTTCACAAAAATTCAGTTGCATAATTCATACTTTAGGTGTGCGCCTATTTCCAGTTTTTTATAAGAACAGCATTTGGCTTGGGGGTACATTACTTGAAGAGATGGTAAAACTGGAGACAGATATTTACAAAGGGCAAATGCATTCTTAATATATACTATATACAATAAAATGCTCATGGAACATTGGTTCCCTGCAAGAACTACTAGTACAGTCTGTATTCCTGTGAATGTGCTTCACAAGTTCTCTTCAGAACTCAGCAAGGCCCTGATCACATGCTGATCACACACACAGAGCCAGATTCAGACAATTAACATCATGATTTGTTCTTGCTCCCATCAACTTGATAACTCAATGGTAGCAGTAGTTAATGTGGCATTTTATAAGCAACAACGAATTACCCCTGGTTAGAGACTAATAATAAATTAGTATGATTATACTCACCACACAAAATAAGCTCTACAAATGGAAGTTCCTGTCACAGCATGAAAATGCCAAAGTTTGAATCAGGTTACACAAAATCATGGAATGGGCCACACAGTAAGACAGATCTGCCTCCTTTACACTTTGGCCCAGATCTGTAACTTGGTTCCTTTCACCACTGCAAGGTGCAGTCTCCACCAAAGCAATATCACTCTTCTGTATATCCTCCTCCTCCAAACAAGGGACAAACTTATCCTAGTTTTGCCCAGAAGTTTCCTGGTTTTAGTACTGAATATCCTGCATCACAGGCTTCCATTTAGGCTAGCTACAGTAGGCAAAATAAAATCCCAAAGATGTTTGCATCCTAAGCTCCAACCCTGTGAATATGTTACCATAAACAGCAAAAGACACTTTGCAAAAATAATTAAGAAACTTGAGATAGAAAGATTATAACAGATTATCAAGGTGCACCCTATCTCATCACACAGGTCCTTACAGATGGGGAGCCTTTTCTGACTACAATCAGAGAGAGATGTGACAATGGAAGAATGATGTTCTGCCTTACCACAGGCAGAGACGATGGAGCCAGCTGAGTGTGAACTAAAACCTCTGAAACCATGAACCAAAATAAGTTGTTCCTTCTTTTAGTTGTTTTTCTCAGGTGCTTTGTCACAACCATGAAAAGCTGACTGACATTATTATATTAGATTTTTATTGCTATTATAATAAATTCCCACAAACTTAGTAGATTAAAATAATACATTTGTGATCTTATAGTTTTGTGGGTCAAAAGTCCAATGTAGATCTCACTGGGCTAAAATCAGTTTTGGAAGAGATGTGTTTCTTTCTAGAGACTCTAGGGAAGAATACATTTCCATGCCTTTCCAGTGTCCAGAGGCCATCTTCCTCCATCTTTTCTTTTCTTTTAGTTTTTAATTTTTTTTCTGGTGAGCAATTCCAGGGGATTGAGCCAAGGGGCAAGGGGCTCTCTACCACTAAGCTAACCCTTTTAATTTTTCACTTTGAAACAGAATCTTGCTAAGTAACTTAGACTGGCCTTGAACTTGCAATGCTTCAGTCTCAGCCTGTGAGTGCAGGCATGTGCCATTCTGGTTCATGGTTTCAGAGGTTTCAGTCCATGATCAGCCGGCTACACTGTTTTGGGCTTGTGGTGAGGAAGAGCATCATGACAGATAGGAAGTTACAGAGTAAAGCTGCTCAGCTCATGGTGGCCAGGAAGCAGAGAAAGAGAAGAGCTCCAGAAACAAGACATACTTCCAGGGCATGCTCCTAGTGACTCACTTCTTCCAGCTGGGCTCCACCTCCCACAGTTTCTACCACCTCCTAATAATGCCATGAAGTTATGAATCTATCAAGGGATTAATGTGTTGACAGGGGTAGAACCCTTGTGATCCAATCACTTCCTTAAAACTCTACCTCTGAACATTGCTACCGAGGACCAAGCCCTCAATATGTAAGCCTCGTGGGATGTTCCAGATCCAAACCATAACAAAAACCAACTCATCCTGGATTTCCCAGGCCAGTCCCAAATTTGAAACTGAAACTTGTATCATAGGAACCCCTTCAGTACTGGATAAACCAGAATCATTGGTCACCCTGCCCCTAATTCTTATCCCCTGGTATTGGGTTCCAGAATTCCCTGTTGGTTTGTAGCTGAAAGAACTTGGCTGTGCAAGCAATGTCATAAATCTGTGATTCTCAAACATTGCAGATCAGCAGAACCTCCTAGAGGGTTTATTAAAACACATTTCTGGGCCAACACCAGAGTTTGTGAGGATCGTAAATGGAGCCTGAGGATTTGCATTTCTAACATGTTCTCAGGAGAAGTTGAGGTGCTGGTCTGGGGACCAAATTTTAACCACTGTACTGAGACAAAAATCTCTAGGACCTTTAATAGAATTTCTTCTCTTCATATACATCCCAGAACAGATAAAAATGAGGTGGGTTTGAGGACAAGTACTAATTATTAGAGCTCTTCCAAATTGTAGTAAAGAACACAACTTTGACACACTCATCTACTAGAATAGTTGAGAGAAAACTTCATAAGGTACTGGTAAGGGTGCTCAGCCCATTCCTGCCTTTTACAAGGCAAAAATTACTATTTCAAGCCTTAGAATCTGTGTAAAAATAGGTAGCATGATGCCTGGCCTATGATATATGCTTAGTAAATGTTAAAATGTGACTCAGTATGGATGGTGAAGTTCAATGTTTGCCTTTTGAACTTGGTGTGAGGCTTAAAGTCTTGATCAGCTCAGCCATATCACCAACACGTTCCAATAGTCTTAATTTCCTGGATTGCCCTGATTTCTAAATATGTTCAAACATCTATTATATACAAATAATCATATTAAATACTACACATCTTCCATACCTTGAGCTCATGCATGCTGTTATTCAAATATGTATTAAGGACATACAGAGTGCCAGACATTATTGTAGGAGTTGGCATTACAGTAGGCCAGAAAACAGAAAATACTGCAGTTTCCACAGAACTTATGTTTTAGAGAAGTGAAACAGAAAAGAAGATGAGAGAGTAAAATGAAAATTTAGTAGTGATAAACACTATGATAAAATAAAACTGATACAGGATTGCTTTATAAGAAACGTGTGGTCAAAGAAGTCTTCTATACTAAGGTGCACTTGAGTTGAGACCTGAATGACTAGGGGGTAGTCATTATAAAGGCTAAGAAAGAAAAAGCTCCGTACATACAAGAAGTAGCCAAGGAGCCAGATGCAGTGGTACACACCTGTAATTCCAGCTACTTGGGCGCCTGAGGCAGGAGGATCGAAAGACATTTTTGAACCTAGCTTAAACAACTTAGTAAGAGCCTTATTTCTAAATAAATAAAAATAAAATGACTGGAAATTTAGCTCAGGGGTAGATCACCCCTGGGTTCAATCTACAGTAACTCTAAATAAAAAAAATTTTTTTTCAAAAGAAGCAACCAAAGGATGCACAATGTGACTGAATCACAAAGAATAATAAGATTAATGTAAGATGAAATAATTCTGTGATTCAATGAAGTTGTTGATCTTAGGTTGTCTTGGATTGATTTCTGACCCAGCAGGAAGCCTTATATGACAGGAAAAAAATTATTTTGAGTTGTATTCTTCATGCATAGTGAGTTTCATATGCCTGTTATTCTAAAGGTGAATCTGGTTTCTGCATGCAGTTATTGTCAGGACAACGTCCCTTCCCCTCATTTTTCTAAAAGAGTGGATACTCTACCCGCCCCCCATCACTTTGTTCATTGGGTTGAAATTCCAATCAGAGTATTCTCATCGATCAAATAATCTACACAAAATTGTGGGTGCTGGAGGTATGACTCAGTGGTAGCAGACTTCCCTAGCCTGTGTGAGGTCCTGGGTTTGAGCTTCAGCACAAAATACCGTTATCTTCTTCATCATATTCATCAGCATTAGCATCTTTATCTAGGCAAGATCAATTAGAAAATCTTCCTGGCATTTTTATGACTAAAATTCATGGGGATCAGCTCTTTTTTCTCACAAGTGATAAAGCTTTAAAGATGAAATTCTAAGGCAGCTTATAGCCATAGTTTACCCTCATGACAGAACTGGTCCCAATTAGAGGAGAAAAAAGAGATAGAGAGAAAGAACTAGATATTAAAAAGTTGGGAGACACAGACAGAAAGACTTGAGGCCTTAATTTCTCTAAGTCAATGTTGCTGGACCAACTTTGATTCCCACAAATCTCACAATTGGTTTCTTTGAAGCAAAAAAAAAAAAAAAATCCTCTACTACTTGAGACAACTTGATTTGGACTTCTGTCATTTCATGTAGGAGTCCTGACTGCAGCATAATCAATGTCCTTATCTTAAACCTAGTGCTTCCCAATCCCTGTCATCCTTCTTGGTTCTTGCCCACAGCCTCCTAAGACATCCAGCCTATGTTTGCATATTGCTTCCCTTGTTTTTTTGTTTTTGTTTTTTCTTGTTCTTGGGAAGGGGAATGGTATAGTCATTTAGGACATGAACTTCAACAGATTTGCGGCTAAACTCCAGTTTACTTCAACCTACTCCTGACCTAAGCTAAATTACCTAACCAGTTTAAATCCAAGTTCCTCTGCCTATAAGGAAGAGTGCTTACTCCAAAGTAAGTATACCTAAGTTGGAAGGGGTCTTACATGAAATCATAAAATTAAGGCACTCAGCACCATGCCTACACACAGTCAGTCTTTCATAAATGGTCACCTTTGCTGTAACTCAGCATTCCAATGCTGACAAAGCCCTCCAAGTTTCCTTTGGGATTTGATTTCTGCTATTGGTCAAATAGAATAAAATTGTTCCATCTTTTTCTTTTCTCCCCCCCCTGCCATTGCTGCCCTACTAACTACTTTATCAATTTATAACCTATAAAGAAAAATTGAGGCTGTGTGCCATGCAGATCTAAATTAAATCTAGATGTGTAACCCCAGTGATGTTATTGTGTAGTTGAGATCACTGATGCTAATTGCAGCATGGTATGCCACTGCTATGACTTGGGAAAGTATGAGATTGGCTGCACATGGTTTTATAAGCTGATGGATTTTTGGAAATCAGCTATGAAGCTGTTCTACTATTGGGACTGTTGATGAGATAATATATGCAAAGCATTTGGTTTCCTTGGAAGACAGGTGTGAAAAAAATACAAAGTAGGAATAATTATTGATTATCTGTGCAAATGAGAAATGGGGAAGCAAAGATGCATCTCTCTTTTGGCATACTTTACACTGTGCCATCTACTGCAGTCACTGTCCCAACCAGACTGTAAGACAAGGGACCTTGCCTTGTGAACTGCTGTATCCCCTGTAATCTCGGGTGAATAGGTTTCCAACAAATGTTGGTTAAATGACTTTTGAATGAATAGTCGGAATACATGGTTGATAACAAAACATTTATCTGTAGGTGTTAAAAGAGACTGTAATTTTTGTTTAATGAGACTATGCTCTGGGTTTAAATACAAGTTCTTTCACTTAAGTTAATACTCAGCATATCCAATATTTTTTAATCTAAATAATGGGAATTTCAATATCCACTTGATACTCTTGTGGCCAGAATTAAGTATAACAAAGTATGAAATTGTTGAATAAATGCAAGTAGAATTATTAGTAGAAAACTAATGACTTCAAAGTCATGCCTTGGGTACTTTTGTTTTCTTCCCTCTAGAGGACCAAGTTACCTCTCTGCATGCCTTGGTCAGATGCTTGCTTAAAATAGTCTGTTTTCCCCAATTACAAATGGAGAACACCGCTTCTTAAAGTATTTTTTCTTTCTCTTTTTAAAAATATAATTAAATCAACATTGTATGCCAAATAAGAAAAAAGACTTCACACTTACTGTACTACAACTGGGCATATCTCCTACTTTGGTCAGGCATTCCAGATGGCCGCTACATTCCCTTGGCTATTCCTATGCATGAGGCTTTCTCTGAAATTGAAATTGAAATTGAAATTGAATATTTCTTTTTCTTTTTTTTTTCTTTTTTATTTTTTTAGGCATCAAACCCTGGATGCAATATGGCAGGTGTTCTTTAAATGTATCACTCAGCTAAAATATGCATAGTAGGCAAATTAATTTGTCTGTGGGTACAAATGAGAAGAAACTGGAGTGACAGCATGATAATTTGCCCATAAATTACTCACTAGGCCCAGCAAACTCCAAACCACCTATACTTTTTTGCTTTGACTTATAATGAGGCGGAAGGTGTTATTGCTCCCCTCTCCATGATGAATTCTCCTTACAAACATCAAATTACATAAATCTTTACTTGCAGCCAATTTCAGAAAATGTTATTGACAGTCTTTCGATGGAAATATCACGATTTGAGTAGGTGACCATGTGAGGGACAGAGGGCTTCCAGCAGCCTGGACTCAGAGGATAGTTCCTAAAAAGCAATCTTGTATCAATGGAAGCTCAAACTTCCCAGCAAAATAATATTTTCTTCACCTCATTGTGGTAAAAAGAATTTGGGTTCTTTAGCCTTGAATTAGCACACACACACACACACACACACACACACACACACAAAGCCTCCTGTATAACCTTGGTGCTCCAGGTACTAGGTAGGCCTCAGGGAAAAAGACACCTGACTTTTCTGTAAATAAAATATCTAACAGCAGACTTGATTTACATGAAATTGGGAAAAGGACTTTGGATGCTGCCTCTAGATCAATTCTCTAAAAGTTAGTCTCCCAAAAGGGAACAATTGGCCAACCGACCTGCTAAAAGAACATACCTATTGCCTGGTTTTCATTTTGTCTTCATAATGATATTTTATGAAATATTTGATTTGTCTCTAACCTCTTGTTTCTGGGGCACTGGAAGTAGCTGAGAACAGAACTGTATGGAAGCCATTGTGAGCTGCCTCAGTCATGAAGCACCTTTGCCATAATCAGGAGCTCTGTGATCTGAGCTCCACTAGTCTTGGGCACAAGAATCATGCACACAATTGGAACAATCTTAGCAATATATGTGCATTCCTGGAGAAGATCTTGGGTACTGGCCTCTTCCAGATTGCTCACCTCCTCATCTCAGACTCCTAAGGCTCTTTTGCTATCTATCTTCGTCTACTTAACCACAGGTGCCTGTCTGGATTTGACCTGCCAGCTGTACCTGTCCATTTCTCTGTGCCACTTTACCTAACATCCATTTTTCTTTTTCCTATTCCTTGGGCCCACACCAGATGTTTTCCATGGTGAAAGGTAGTTACATTGATAGACCAAGAGTATTACTCCTCTGAGGAGACACATTCATATCTTAGCAAGTACCTCATGAAAAAATAGCCTCTGAATACTAAAATAAATAACTTCCATTTATTGTTCATTTAATACATACCAGGCTTCAAGAAGAACTTTATATCCTTTATTTCCATTCTATACCACAATCATATAAGGGTAGTATTATATTTACCTCTTAACAGCAGGAAGAACGTTAAGTAATTTTTCTAAGGTTTTACATTTGATTATAGACAAAGCCAGACTATGATTCTGGTTTGTTTGGTTCACTCTGACTGAATGTTTTTAGTGCAGGACTTTAGGTTCTTAAAACAATAAAAACAATCACAGAGCATTTTCTTTTCTTTTCTTTTCAAAAAGAGAGGGACAGAGAGAGAGAGAGAGAGAGAGAATTAATTTTTATTTAGTTTTCACATGGCTTTCATTGCTCAGACATTTAATAGGGAACGTGGTGCTGGGGTTTGAACTCGCGTATTCCCGCATGTCAGGCAAGCACCGTAACCACCAAGCCACAGCTCCAGCCCCACAGTATTTTCAGTGCCATAACAAGAGAGCCACTTGTGGGTGGCTCTCAATAACTTTCATATATCCCCTGGTCACAGTTTCCCCTCTCTATAGATGCATATAGGCAGCTCTTCCCTTTCAGAAAGACCTAATAGTTTTGCTGATCATTAGACCAAGCTAAGCAAATCTAAAGGGACCTCAGTTCCCTGCATTTCTTAAACACAGGGCCTCTCTACTTTCTCGAGTTCAGAAATGGGGATTTCAAAAGACAGTTCATAAAAGATAGAAGAATCCATCGGAAAGGAGTTGAGAGGAGAAATCCATTGAAGCTAAGAACAGGACTGCTTGGCCAAACATGCAGCTTTTTATGACCTTGGTAATGACCAGGGAAACTCCAAAATTCCAACATGGTCTACTGAGCAAAGGAGAATGAGACCCCACAAAATTGTGGACTCAGTGAATAATCAGGAGCACAGCAGGATGGGCCAAGAATAGCAGGGCAGTGTGCCCAGAACCCTTTAGTCTAAGTAGACTTCAAAGCTGAATAGCGTTGGAAGTTGTCTTTAGGCAATTGCTTATCGATTTTATTGTGAATGAAGATTCTCACATACATAATAAAGTCAAATTTATTATAACCAACAAACAAAAGTAAGGGTTGAATATGTTTTCTGAAGACAGTCCTGTTTCATAAAAATACAGGAAAAGAAGATGTGCCCTAAAAAGAAAACTATAAAGAAAGACCCCCAAAGGACTGCTGTCTACTGTGGCCAAAGAAGTGAAACATTCCCATCTTCTCTGCCCCCATCTTCTCTTCTCCTCTCATCTCTCCCTCTCTCTCTCTCTCTCTCACACACACACACACACACACACACAAACACACACACATCCCCTTGCACCACCTCACCTAGTAAACTGGAATTCATTGAATCTCCATGTAAGAGCCTATGGTTGGTAATTGTGAGAATACATGACATATAGCCTCGACTTTTAGGAGCTTACATTTTGTAAAATCACAGAGCTGAAAGTAAATGACTTTCAGTTGAACTTCACTTAAATTACTGTGAATTCTCAAGTCTTTAAAATCAAATCTTGGCAAAACTTATGCACCTAAATATAGTAGTCACTACATTCTGGAAACAGACATCCTACAGACCATCTTCCATGTCTTCTTCACTTTAACTGTCGCAATGATCCTCTGAGAGCGGTATTGTTATCCCTGTTTTATAATGGGTAAATTAAGACCTCAAAACACCAAATAATCCATAGTAAGACTGGTATGCTTACTAAAGTCTGAATCCAAAACTCATGATAATTTCTACTCCTCTCTCCTACCTCCCACATGTTTTATTCCAGAATGTGGGATCTGGGATTATCTTCATAGCACCAGTACAAAACAGATGTCCTGTGGTTTTTGTTGTTGGTTTTTTTTTTTATTTTTTAATAATTTCACTGGGTTGAAGGAGAATTGTGACAATGTTCCTTCTACATCCTCCTAGAATATTCCCAACTAGAGATATTCTTGTCTTTAATAAATCAACTGAGATAATAATAGTCAAGGGTGTGACCAAGAATTGCAAAGTGGATACGAACCTATTTGCTAGAGGAAATAATAAAAGAGATCCCTGAACCAGAGTTGACATAGTGAAGACAGGAAGAGACCATTTTTGGCGAACTACCACAGTGCACTGGAAGGCAGAAGAACACCTTTTATTGAGTCCCAAATCTACCACTTGCTAACCTTGTAACTTTGGACAAGTCATAATCTACAAGAATTTCATTCTTGACATCTGTGAAACTGCCACTGCAATGTCTAGCTCCAGTCCTATTGCAGAACTGAATAGAAGAATAAATGCAAATCAATCAGAAAACTGCAAGTGCTCTTGCAAAATAAGTTATACTAAGTTTTCAATTATTTCACTTCCATGGAGATTCTCTTTAAGTAAAATTATATATCCTGTTCTATCATCCTGCCTTGCTCACAGTGTGTCATTTTCTCAGAAAGCCACGGTTTTCAATATCTGAGGACTGAACATAATTTCTTTGTGATAAATCATTCGAATTAGTGGGTAAAAAAGCTTCATGAAAAAGAAACCAGATGCTCAAGTCCACAGCCAGTGGCATCTAAGACAGATAGTCAGAATAACACCTTCTCACCATCCTGCTGTTTTCTCCTGGTTTTCATCTCTGCAGGCTGGTGTTAAGGGAAAGCAAACTCCTTTCCCATTTGCCTGAGGGGGGAGATGCCTAATTACCATGCTTCTGATTTCCCTCTGGAAAACTGGCGCCAGGGCCTGAACTCCTCTCTCCTCCCAAATCTCCTGAGACACAGGCTCCTGGAATACCTCAAGCATCACCCCCCCACACACACATCTGGGAACAGAACCCAAACAGACAATATCTGTCAGCACCAATCTTGCCCCATCCAACCCTGATACCAGACCTGAGGCTGGAATGGAGAAGGAAGGCAGCAGGTAACTGACAGCAGCCACCCTTGATCTGAATAGAATACCACAGGAGGTTCTGACCAAGTCTGTTTTAAATATTTCATTCACATGTATATTCCATCCCTGCCTTGTCTGCTCCCTGGTGAGCAGACTTGATTTTCATATTTCTTCCTGTTGCTTTTAGAGAGCTTTACATGTAGGATAAAAAACCCCTCCCCCTAGTCTTAGTATTACTCCCAAGAATATTCCTGACTAAGGCTGTTTCCAGCTTTCATTCCCTACCCCCTCTTCCAGTGCTTGCAGAAACCATGCTGTGGAAACTCAGAAAATATTTCATCCCCCTTAGGAAAATGCAATTTGAATGCTTTAGCAGGGAAATCACTTCAAAAGCATCTGTTTCCACCCACCCTTCACCAGCCTAAGAAACCAGGAAATGAAGCCATATTCTCCAGTGCAGACACCATCAAGGAGTAAATCAATACCCCAGGGGCAGCAGAGAGAGGGGTGCTCTATCTCGTAAATACCCACCCACAGTCCATTAAACGGTGCTGGTTTAACAGGAACGCAGGCTTGACTCTCAGCTTCTAACCCAAAGGCCTCCTTTATTCTTTGTGCCTCTCTGTAGCATCTTTCCCTCTGATGTCTGCAGATCTCACATCTATGAGTTTGTCTTCTCTTTCACAAAGTGAGTAACACAGACCCTGCTAAATAAAACGAGGCTCCAAACCAGTGTCAGGCAGATATGACTAGCATTACATAAATCTACAGTTTGGTTAGTTCTAACCATGTAGTATTTTCTTTTTTCCTCCCTTTACTTATTTTTCTTTTATTCACATTTTGCTTTTTTGTCACCTACCTTCCCTCTCTTCCTTCCTTTCTGGCTTTAGAAAAGACGGAAGTTGGGAAGAGGTAGAAAAATTCGAAACTGTGACTATGGTACTATTGTGTCTTTCAGATCATTGACTTCAATTAGCCTTTAAAGCAAGGACCAAACTTGTGTTCCTTTTGTGAAAGATTGTGAATTTCTGTCACTGGGGGTGTGAAAACGTTGCCAGGAGCCAGCAGCATCAGCCACTCCTGGTCTCTTACTTAAAGTGAAGAATCTCAAGCCCCACCACAGACCTTGGGAAATAGAGTCTGCATTTTAACAAGATCTGCAGGAGATTGATGCAATTAAGGCTTGAGAAGCACTGGCCTGTGCCATGGTGACACTATACATTTGCCGTCCAGGGCTTTCCCACTTTACCAGGAACTCAGCACTAAGTCACAGGGAATAACCTCTGCTGCTCTGTGTATGACATCATCAAGTTCAGTGGGTCAACTGACAGCATGTGCACAACATTATGCAAGGCTCAGTGTGCTACAGGAAGCTAAAATTCAGGAAACTGAATTACTGGGAGAAAGGGCCGTAGGCTCCCTCCCCATAGAAGTCAGCATTGCCCAGTTGCTCAGCTTCAGCTCAGTGAAGACTCTAGGAATACAGGGTGTCCCAAGTGTGGGTCTTGTCATCTACTGGTAACCAATGAGATCCGGCTGACTCTGGCACAATGGAAACGATCTGGACTGGAAATCAGCAGTATTGGATTCAGAATCTACCATTCATTTCATCCTGGCTCCATCACCTTGGACAAGTTACCAAACTGACTCTCAGCTCTACAATGATAATTATAAACATCAGCTTAGCCCACCACATAAGCTAGCTGTGACAATTAAATAAAATAACATATTTAAAATTACCATGGAAACCATAGGGTAGCATTCAATTGTTATTTATTAATGTTAATATAGGGTTATAGAATAGAGAGAGATCCTCAGATTATAAGGAAGTTCATAAATTCAGGATCCTGCTTTAAACAGGGATTCCTTTTCTCTATTAAGGGAAATGAACAATAAGTTCTATTACCTTTGAAAGGGAAAAAAAGGCCAATAGAAGTGTAGATGGAAGAATGGGTGGATGGGTGGATGGATAGTGGATGAAGTGATCGATGATGGATGCATGGATGGACAGATGGACAAAAGAACACTTACTGAGCATGGACACAGTTAGGTATTTGCACATGTATTTACTGATGCTCACAAAGCTGGCATCATACAGATGTCTTGTGGTAGATACACATTTCTCCACTTAGGAACAAAGGGCTTACTCTCCTAGCTGTAGAGAACGCTACTGGTTGGAAGCCTCAATTGTTAGCCTGCCTTGGGTGTTTCAGCTAAAGGAAGCCAGGCTACAAGGAATGGCTGCTCAGCACAAAGGCATCAAGACCCAGAATGCTTTCCTAACTTCCGAAAGCTCTGAAAGGTTTTCTTATCTGTGTTTTCCATTCAGACTGTGTCACAGCTTTACTTCTCCTGATCAGGCCTATGTCATTCTCTTTACTTGCTTTCCACAGTGACCTGTCCCAAGCGCACACCCTCATAAGCCACCTGCTTGCCAGTCCCCATCTGGGAGTCCTTTCTCAGAGAACCCAACCTGTGTCACTGCTCCCCTACACGTTTCATATGCATGGAGCTTATCTTGCCAGCCACAGGAACTCAACAAAACACCCTTGGGGTGACTCACAGAGGAACACAGACTCTCATAGCTGAAAGGAAACTTGGGAAACATTTCATTCAAAAACATCATTTAATTGAAAAGATTCTGAGTTTGAGTAATTTAGTTCGGCTTACCTTGCTAGTTAATGGCACAGCGAAATCCAAACCCTGGGTCTCCTGAATAATGATCCACTACTTTTCTGTTATACAGTGACATTGTCCTAGGGGAAGAAAAGGGGGTGGTCTTGTTTCAAACCTAAGGATGAGTATAGCACCACACATCAACTTACAAAGCTGGAAGGTAATAAACCATTCACAACAAACTTTCCTAGGGTTTGGCTTATCTTCAAAACCAGATACATTTAATATCTTAAAATATTGCTGGTTTCTTATTCTTTTTAAGATAGGTTACCAGATGCATCAGTTCAGCTGGCCATCCTCCATTTCTGACGACATTAACTTGGGAAATATCTTAAGCCAGATTAGACATATTCTGCTCTATCCTATAATGTCTACCATATTGAAATTCAAACTTTAAAATGCTTCAGATAATTTCTATAAATTATCATCCCTATATTAGGCAAAATGATCATGATTCAGACCTTGGGTTAAGACACAGAAGGCCAGGAAATTTACAATGAGAAGACAAAGAGCAATGGTGACAGTCATTGTTTTTCTTAGCTTGTAAATAAGGCATGGCAACCTTCTTCCTGTAACAGATCTTACACTCTCTCCTTACTTTGTATGGATCTTGATTTTGTTGCGACCACAGTAGATTGTGATTATTCTTCATCTCCACCACAAAACTATGCTTTCCTGTGCTTATTCCCTTGAGTGCCTGCCTCTGACGAACACTGACTGAATGTTTGCCGGATACATGACAAGTGAACCAATGGCCAAAGTGTGGTCTCTTGTCTTAAAATATCTTGCTCATAGAAGTCTTACAGTGCCCGAGGATCTCATGGGCATCTGAAACAGAGAGCAGATTTAAGAATTAGGCTGTGTAACTCAACACATTCTGTATGTTAGGAAAGGAGCTGAAGGGCTGAAGAAGCAGGATTGTGCCCTTATGCTACCAAAAGAGTAAATGTTTTGTTTGGGTTAAGTACTTAAAAGGAGTAAGATTCTAAGATATATCAACCCATAATTTTGTCACCTTACCTGGGAAAGGATTCTCAACACTTTTTTCTGTTTTAAACCTTCCTGGCTGAAACCTGCTGTTATGGTTTGGATGAAAGGTGTCCCCCAAGCTAAATATGTGAGACAATGCAAAAAAGGCTGAGGTGAAGCAATTGGGTTATAAGATCCTTAACCTGATCTGTGGATTAATCCCCTGCTAGGGATCAACTGGCAATTGAAGGCAGGCAGGCTGTGGCTGGAGGAGGTGGGTCATTGGGGGTGTGCCTTTGGGATATATATTTTGTATCTGGTGTAGAGCCTCGCTTTGCTTCCTTTGTGACACCTTGAGCCACTTCCCATGGCCACATTCTTTTGCCACCATGATCTGGCTCACCTCTAGCCCAGAAGAATGGAGCCAGCATTCTACCAACTAAGAACTCTAAAACCGTGAGCCCCCAATATAAACTTCTCCTTCCTAAAATTGTTCTTGTTGGGCCTTTTAGTCATAGCATTGAAAAAGCTGACCAAAACATCTGCTGAAACTCCTGGCTGAACCTCATGAAAAACTGGAGAAACAGGTCTCAATCCCCACTCTGCAGAATAGAGTCCTTCTTCACCCATGGATCTTTTCCTTATGTGAAACAGGATGGAGTGAGCTGCAACGCCCACCTCAAGTCTTATTGAACTGGGAGCTAATCTGATCAGAGGACCAGCTTAACTGAGGCTGTCTACATTTCCTCAGGGTATTCGCTGTCCCTGAGGACAAGGGAGAGTGAAGATGCAGATCAGAAACATGAGTGCTTTCAGGGAGACATGACTAGATTTGCAATTCAATTCAGAAAGAGAGGGTGAAAAGAATAAGCTACCCAGCTGAAGCTAAGTACCATGGGGTCACTGGGTTCCTTAGCAGCAGCAATTGTTCAAAGGGATGGGGGTCATGGATCTAGGGTATGGTGAGAGTCATCAAATGTATTCTGTCACCATGGAGTGAGAGGGGCCTTCTGGGAAATGGGGGAGATTGCATCACTGATTGGATAAGCAGATGGAGCTGGGCTAGGGTGAGCTGGGCTAATCCTATGCAATGCATTTTTTTTCAACAGTTTCCATCTTCCTCTGTTTTTGCTACTGCTGCTTTTTGAACAGGCTATCAAACCTAAGCCAGGAGGAACTGGATAATTGTATAACATCAGCCTTGATATTATTTTTATTTTTGTAATATTACCTGGTTCCACAAATGTGATTTATATAAAGATATTCTTTATTGTTAGGGATAATAACACAGCTCCAAGGAGTACCAAAGATAATGCCAGCATTGAATTAGAATTAACAAAGGGTCATTGAAGGTGAACTCAGAACACAGGTGGGCTTTAAAATAGAAGCAGAGGTCAGGAACCCCAAGGGAGTGTGAACAAACCCTCAGCATTAAAAATTAGGAATTAAGAAACTAGAAGATGAGAGAGAAGTATCAAGAAACCTACTTTTCTATTTAATTAATGTGATAAATAATTTAGAGACTTTTTTAATCCAAATTATCATGTGATTAAGAATTATGTATCACTTTATTATTAAGTTCAAGAGATGAAACATTTTCTTTACGAGATCAAATGTTTATCTGGTTGTAAAACTAGAGCAACCAGTGTTAAAATCCCTCTGCCTGGGATATACTGAACCAAAAGGTATGCCTTAACTATATTCATTCCCAAAATCCAAAATGGTAGAAACCACAGGATTCTGACTTTACTGAGGGAGGATACAATACCAGAAGTACCCAGAATATTCATCTAAATATCACAGAGCAAATACAATAAACTTAATTATGCCTAGCATTTGAATAGCCCTTTACATTCTTCCAAATGCTTTCATGGGCCTCTTGACTTCTTACAGGAACTAAGATTCACATGGCAGCACTTACATCCATTTGCCATTCTATCTCTTTTACCATACTGTCATGTTAACTAGTGAGAAAAGCTAAATATGCAGGCTCAGGAACCAGATTTACTAATTAGTTCTCTGATATCAGTTCTTCATAACAGAAATTCCAAAATTCCATTTTAGACATGCTTAGACATAGTAGCACAAGCTTTTTGTATCCAAACCAGATTCTATGCACAGTAGAGAGTGTGTCCACCATGACAGCTCATCCTGGGAATGAGGACTCACTGGACATCTGCCTCCTGTCACCATTGATCAGTTCAAGCAGATCACTGCAATTAAATATACCCATAAGACCAAAGAGGACCATTAGTGTCCCAGTCCAGGAGCCACAAAACAGCCACCAGGTAATTCATACCATGTTGAATCAATTAAAATGGAGCACATTGCACAATCAAATGACAGGTTCTGATGAAAAGATAGGGAGGTACAAAGGGGAGAAAGAAAGCTGCCCTCACTCTATTTCTATTTCATGTGCCACTAGATAGAAAAGATGTCTGGAAAAATCAATTTAAAGGGTCATCAGCCTCTGGACCATTTAGTGACTCCTGTTACCTTTAGGAAGATTTTTAATACTCTTCTGTAAGGCAGAAGAGTTAGACCCTTAGCACAAGAGAGTGGAAAACTTAAAAAAAAAAAAAGAAATGTAAGTATATGCCAAATATATTTAATACTGGCTATATCTCGAGAGTATCGTTATGGGAGCACTTTTCCTTTCTATATATCACATGGTTTCCAGCATTTTGATTTTTCAAAGATTATGTATAATTTTTATAATCAGAAAATATCAATAACAATGAAAGAAAGAGAAAGACCATGTCTGTTCTAGGCTAATGCCATCATTTTAGAACTAAAACTCAAAGGCAGAGATAATTTGGTTTATCAAAATTTACATGGCTAGGGGCTGGAGTGGTAGCTCAGTAGTTATGGTGCTTGCTTGGCATGTGTGAGTATACACCATGTAAAAGTGTCAGAGCAATGAAATCCACATGAAAAACTGAATAAAATTGATTTTCTCTTTCTCTCTCTTACTCTCTCTCCCTCACTGTTCCTCTCTCTTTAATTTTTTTTTACATGGCTAAATTTTTTTTACACTGTGTTATATGATCACCCTGTCTCTAATAGACACTAAACTTCCAGACCCTCATTGGAATTTCAAACTTTTAACTTTATATCCAGCTGCCACTATTTCTGAAAGTAATAGATGATACAAAAAAGAAATAAGGTTTAGCATATTAGTACCATTATACTCTTCAGCATTTTTGGAGATGTTATGAAATGCAGGAACAAAATTTAAGCAGTTTTATTGTCTGCTAAATGACTAATTAAGGCTGAGATAAGACAAAATGAGCTCTAGAATATCATAAAATGGTCAGGCACAATGATGCACACCTGCAATCCCAATGGCTTGGGGAGGCTGAGGCAGGAGGATGCAAGTTCAAAGGCAGCCTCAACAACTTAGCAAGATGCTGTCTTCTAAATAAATAAATAAAGGGACTGGGGATATGAATCAGTGGTTAAGTGCGTGGCCCCTGGGTTGTTCAATCCCCCATACCAAAAAAAATCATAAAATGAAGCAAAGTTTGAAGAAGCAAAAAACAATGGTAGAGGAGAATTCTGGGTAAAGACAGAAGATAGAGAAGAACTAATCATTGAAGGATGAGCTATCCAGTCACACGGGCCCCCTCAGAAATAATATTTAAATTAACAAAGTCACAAAAATAAGAGTTCAGGCAACAGGAAATGAATATCAGTGATGAAATATTACCAAAGTAAATATCATTCCTCACTGTGGCAAAAGAAATGCTAAAATATAAGGATCTTTAGAAGATATTACTTCCATATTTCCTGACTTGCAGGCTGTTAAATTTTCTCAACCATGATAATGCATATTAATGGGGGTTGAAAATTAAATAAATATAATTTGAGCAAGCCAACTCTCTGTGGCATGCTTTCTGTAATGGATAAAAAGCTAACTGAAATGATTAGTCATTGTAGAAATGAGGCATTGATCATGGAATAATAACAAGACTTAAAAAGTTTCCAAACATCACTTCTACAGTGTGAAGCACTACACGAAAGCAATCAAAGATATATTTGATCCTCTTAACATCCCTGAGAGCCAGGAATTGTATTATTGTTCCAAAAAAGTGAGGTGACTACATCCCCAGGGAATTAAATAATTTGCTTATTACTTTATCTTTACTGAAGAAATAAGAACCAGAACTTACTTCTCCTGATCTCTCACCCTTCTCTGAATCCAGTACTCATTTTATTTGAATGCCTAGAAAAAGAGTTGACCTTGAGAAAGCTGCAGTGTTAGTGACTTTTGAATATCCAGTTTAGCCAGAGTCAGTCTCTTTGGTTTTCATAACCCCCTGGGATGATCCATCTCACTCAGCCCCTACCCCATTCACCATCTGACCTGTCGCGCTCTCTGAAAATTGCAACTGTGTTTTACCTTTCCAGTAACCAAATTCAATTATAGTTTCTGCCTTTGTGTTTCCTCAGCCTTTTTTCCTGCACAAATTGATGGTGACAGCAGCGATACCAATTCAATTACATACCATCTTCTGGTTCCCAGTAATGATTCAGAGTAGGTCAACAGGGACCAGCTAGGAACAAGAGTGACCGTGAATTAAAAGGAAAGGATAAGGAACCAAAGCCTGAATTAGAAATCCATTTTCACTTGTTGGGAAAATCTAAGCCAACTTCTCTCCTAGGATCAGCAAGACAAACCGTGGAAGAGGAAAAGAGCAGATTGGTTGCTTTATGAAGGAAAATTTCTAGATAAGATTGAAGTGCTTTACTCTTTTATTTCTCAGATGAACAAACTGAAAACAGGACCAGAAGGCTTTTCAGACCAAAGGAGCATGCTAAATACAGAAATGAAGACAGAAAAAGGTAAGGCACGTTTGGAGAAGGGTAAGTACTCCAGTCTGGTTGAGATGCAGATATTCAGGAGGTAAGCAGTGATAAATAAGTAAGATAATAATTAACATGCTAGGACAATGTGGATATGCTCATGCCACAGGTAATGGAGGCCTACAAAAGGTCTCGAATTCAGAGATGTCTCTAAGTGCATCTACTATGCATTGGGAAAATGTAAACCTGAGACTGGAGAGCAGCTAAGAATGTACTTCTAAGGTATAGAGGGGAATGAAAGTCAGAAATGGAGTGTTAGCCACTGGGAACAATAGTTATTGAAGGGAAATAAAAATTGTGATATACCAATTAATGGGGCTTGGCAACTGATGAGATGTGGGGCAAGATAGAGAAACATGTAAAAAATTATTTTGAAAATAAATGGTACCTTTTGGAAGAAGTTATTAAGACAAGGAAGTGAAGAGTTCTGTTTTACAAACATTAAAACAACACTTGGACATGCAGGTGGGATGAGTAGGTAGAAATCTGGGACTGGACCTTGGGAGAGAGTTAGTTAGAAAGTAATTTCAGAGGTAAGAGTTGTGGCAGGGAGGGAATCAGAACACTGAAAAAGAAAAAAAAATACTGCATAAAGAAAAGAGTAGAGATGCTGGAGTGGTGGCTCAGTGGTTAAAGTGCTTGCTTGGCATGCACAAGGACCTGGGTTCAGACCCCAGCACCACATACAACTAACTGTCAGAAAAAGAAGGCCAGATGGAAAAATAAATAAAAATTGACTCTTTCTTTCTTTCTTTCTTTCTCTCTCTCTTTCTCTCTTTCTCTCTCTCTCTCTCTTAAAAAAATCTTAAAAATAAAATAAGAGTAAAGTCATGATCTAATCGTAGAAGGATATTTTCCTAGGAGCATCAGGAAAACAATTCTGGAAAGAAAGAAATAGGAGTAGCTAGAAGTAGGACAGCAACTTATTTATAGAAACTAAGGGAGGTGACATTTTCACAAAAATAAGGTGTCAATGGCATCAGATGTAATCTGGAGATACATGAGGTCTAAAAGTAAAAGACTGGAATTTGCTACTTTACAATGGAGGGAAGTTTGTTTTGAGAACAGGTGTAAGCACGTGTGTACAAAAAGCAAAAGGAAATTGCTAGATATGGTATAAAGCACAGAAGGCAAGGGATTCTATAATGGTACCAGTTGCATAACTGAAACTGGTACATTATAAGCTGAAGAAGGAGGCATATGAGGCTAGAATCTATGGTACAGAGGAAGAGTTGAGGGCCTGGAGGTTACAGGAGCAAAGAACAGGTCATGGAAATAAAGTAAAGAGGAAGGACGGATCAGAATTGAAAATCTAAATTTCAAGATCATGAATATGCTACCATTTGGAATGAGATGATACGAGTTGAAGAAATTAAAGAATGGCACCAGGGTATTTAATATAAAGTCCCAATATAAGGGCCAAATCCTGCAATGGATTAATCACACACACATATACAAAGTGCTAACCCAAAATGCATAGGAATAACTATATAAAAACTTTTGATTTATGCACTGAAGTTGGAAGTAGAAGAGTTTCCTGAATGTGAGTAGATTTTTGTAATAAAGAAAGAAAATGGCATAATCTAATGGAAAAATCTTAATGAAGAAGTCGTTATCGGAAATTCCACTCTATATGGCTGCAGCAAAGCAAATATATACAGACCTCTTCCCCTGATCATGACAGACAAGGACATTGAACCTATTCTACCAGTGGGTTAGGAATGAAATGGTATCCCTGAAGAAAGTTCCAAAATGTTGACAAATCTTTGAGGAAAAGTTTGAAAACAAAGGAAAATTTATCAACCTTCAAAGGACAGAGGGGAAGGAAATGATTGAGAAGTAGACAGAATATAAGAGGGACTTTTATATGTCATGGCTGAACTGAATTGAAAAGCAGGTATTAGGGAGGTGGTTTTGCATGTAAGGTTAAGTCCAGAACAAACACCAGAGGATCAGGTACAAGAGGTAGGCCAGAGGGAGTCATCACACAGAAGTTTTAAGCATCAAGTAAACAGTGATTTATGTAGGCAATTTTAGAACTAAATAGTATCAGTTTTCTAATAGATGTAACGTAATAGGCAGAAAGGGAAATGGTGTTTTATATACCTTCCTCTCCAAGCAGTTTATCAGATTGATAGGATTCACACTTGCTTCTGAGCTAGGAGGGTAGATGAACATGCACACACACACACACACAGATAAATTCACCGCTGTTTTATGTCTCAGGTGGTTACCTTAACAGTTATAAGACAATGGCTCAGCTTAGGTCTGTTTCAAAGGATGTCACTATTAATACTTTTCTTCATTGAGCTTTTTGCAGCTAGCATTTTATTTACATTTTTTGTTTGTTCACTATCTATGTCCATCCCCAAAGCCACCCTAATATAATGTAAGCTCAATCAGGTCAGTTGATTAATAAACTGCTGAATCTTCAGCACCTAGAATAGTGCCTGATTTTAGCAAACATTCAATAAATATGGATCAAAATTGATCAAATCAATCATCAACAGTGCTCAAACAACAGGGTGTATGAATTGCAAGAGTCTGGAACTGGAGATCTGTAGACCAGTTTGGAAGTATGTTAGTTATTTGAGTCAGACAATATTAGGGTATAAACAAAGCCTGGGTTACCTGGTATGGAAAAAGGATCTAGGTATGGAACTGTTAAATTGAATAAAGTTTGACATAAAACTGCCTCCATATGTATTTTAAGTTTGGCCTAAATATTTCTCCATACATGATGCTATCACTGTTAGCAGGCTCTAACACACCCTTGTAATACATAGCTGTGACTCAGCCACTCATTAGCAGCCAGCCTTCAGTCAAATACAGGGAGCCAACTGTTCAAATCAGGTTCAAATAAGGTAAATGCCTAACTTTAACCAAAGGAACCATCGCTGTACTTCACTCTGGATGTCATTTCCCTTTCTCTGGTTACAAACATAACCTACACATGTGGTGGAGTGGCACATTCTGAACCCTCTTTGGTTCAGACAGCTGCCCAACTCTTGAATTGCAATTAAAACCCAATTAATATTTGTAAAACTAGATTGTTCACACTTTTCTTTCTGAATGAAACATATTTTGAGGTGAAATAAGTAAATCTTGGTGATAATTAGACATAGTTTTTGTTTGTTTGTTTTGTGGTACTGGAAATTGAACCCAGAGACACTTGAACTCTGAGCTACACCACAGCCCTTTCCATTTTTTATTTGCAGAACAATCTTCAGTGGGAAAAAAAGGCACAGTTAGCTGTACTGAAAGCACTTTCATGGGAGTTAAAGAGGGAGCAAGTAGATGAGGGTGTAAATCAGACCTGAGGAAGTGGGAATAATGACTATAGACTTCAGAAACTTTAATGGGTATGCTAATCACTTGGGGATTTGGTTAAAATTGCAGACATAACCATTCTTAATGATTCCCTGAGCTAGTCTGCAAAGCCTGAGTAGCAAGGTTGTGGACCAGTGATTCCGGAAACTTAGTGCATATCATGATCATCTGGAAGGTTTGCTAAACTAGATTACTGGACCCCACCCTCAAATAGCCAAATTAGTAAATTTGGGGCGGGTCTAAAACAATCCAAGGGTTTGCTTATGCTGCTGAAATGCTGGATCACACATAAAGCACCACTACTTTCTTGCTTTGATAATGGATTAGAGAGAGGCTAGACCACAGTTGGAGAGGCATTGCATCAAGAAAGAGAAGTGATTTGTTGGTATTTTTACCTTCATTTTGTTATTGGTAGTAGTGGAACCAACGCATTCACATTCTCACTGGCTAGAACACAACATCTACCATAAATTGGTCTGGTATATGTCCTCAAGTAGTTTCTGCTCTCATGTTTTCTCCACATTAGCCTGTACCACAGACACACTGCAATTCTTGTTCAGCCAACCATCTGTACCTAGTTTCACAGTCTGTGAGTAAAATCAATATGTAATACAAAGAAATCAAAATATCCTAGTATCTCCAGCCAGAGAGACTCTGTGCTGCAAAGGGATGTTTTCTTCTTAGTTGGAAACATCAACCTACTCTAATCAATCTCTTGTTTGTTTTCAATGTCAAAATTATTGGATTACCTACTGATTACCAGACTTGGCCAATTAGTTTGATTAGCTCATCACATATTTTTACTTCCCAAGCTGTGAGAGTTACTTTTTATGTTGGCTCATTCAACAAAGAGCTCTTGTGGCTGAGACAAATGATTAGAAAGTGATAACCACTCACCAGCAATTTAACCTGAATACTTATTTAGTAGTATAAGTAAATTCAGGGAATGAATGGGAGTGCTATATTTTGCAGCTCTGAGGAGGTCCACAGCTCCTGGCACATGTAATGAGATTCACTGATTTCAGATGTATATACACATGCACATTTATGTGTATATATATTTACATATATGTGTGTATATATATGAATACATGTGTACATATATGATGAAATTACTTTGAGAAAATGCCAAGTGTTACCCTTAAACAAAGATTTATTGGTTTCTTTCCTAGAGTGGTAGGAATGAGAAGAATAATCTGGAAAAGAAGCAGTATACAAAGAAAAGACAAACCCCACGTACAAGAATGTATAATTTAAAATTTAACATTTTCCTCATTCCTACCCTTTTAGGAAACATAAGTGACATAGATAACGTGTGTTTTAACTTGCTCAGTGAACAACAAGGTAGAGGATATGTCAAATAAATCTCATAGTTCTAGCTTTTTTCATGTTTTCTTAGCCTTTAATGAATGAAGTGGTTATGTTTCTAAAAGTCCTACACACAGAAAGAACTTAACTTGTTGTTCTTTTACTCTCCCTCCAAAATCTACCTTAGAATTCTATGAAAAAAGAATCACATTCTTGGGATGATAAACTATCCTGATCATGGAGGCATGCCCACATTAACAAGATAGTTGGCAACCACCCTACATCTTGTTCAAAGCCTGCCATCTCTCCAGGCCTCCAACCTGTCCCCTCCAGCTTGCTCTCTGATCAGTGAGATTCTCTGTGTCTTTGTGGAAAGGTCATGAAATTCTAACAGCTGCAAAACATGCTGCAGGGGGATTAACTAGCTTGATTCCATCCTACTCGGTGAAATACATGGCTACGAATGAGAATCTCAGATTAATGCTGTAGATCATCATCCCAGACACTAGGAAATTCAGACACCTCTGTAACCTCTCTTGGAAAACTGACTATCAATATCATTTTCTCAAAGCTCCTAGGAATAATAAATAAACAATGGTAAGGTGTTCAAAACTTCTTCATGGAATGTTCAATTTCAGCCAGGAGAGTTCTGAAGACAATTATCAGGATCAAAATCCATTCACTGACATACACAGTCTCTTAATTTTCTGCCAAATATATCTAACTTAAAGGTAGGAAAAGACTGGATGTGGACCAAAAACAAACAAACAAACAAAAGCAAAAAAGGACCAGCATGTGTGCATACCACAAATACACAGTAGTTGACTGAATTAACTGATTAATTGAAATAAACACAAGCTACAGCTGGTTTCCAGTCATTTGTGAGCATGGTTGGATCTGGCAGTTTGATGTGTGGTGCAGATATGAGGAGTTTTGGAGCAAAAGTGTGTTTGTTGGTGCCTAAACAGAAATAGGGGTAGCTAGTCCAAGCAAGAACTTCCTTCATAGAAAGAAACTACAAATAACCATCCCTTAGCTGCCAATTAAAAACAGAAATAGGGGTAGCTAGTCCAAGCAAGAACTTCCTTCATAGAAAGAAACTACAAATAACCATCCCTTAGCTGCCAATTAAAGCTTGCTTTAAAAAGGTAGGAACAGGAGGCCAGAGCAGTCCAGGAGATTGGAGGTGCTCCTCCCACACACCAGGCGCTCACTGGCATGTCTACTCAGTTTCTCAGCCACAACCTGTAACAGTCACAAATGGACAATAGTGGGAAACAGTCACAGAGAAGGAAAAAAAGTACTGGAAAAAGCTGTTTATTAAGAAAAGATGGAGGGGCGTGATTTCTTTAGAAAGAAACACAACTCTTGGACAAAAGAAAAGGTTTCATAATAGAGAGTTTAAAGAGACAACTACTGAAGGAAAAGAAAGTGTAGCAATATATAGCATTACTCTGCTTACAAAGTTAAAACAAATAGTCACTTGTTCCTCAAGCATTTATTGAGTACTTGCTGAATATAATGGGGAGAATAGAAATGTAACCAGAAAATTTCTATCTTTAAACAATGGGCATTTGGTTGTGAGGACAAAATATTTATACAAGCAACTACTAGGCTAAATCATGAGTTACAGTCACTTCAGAAATGGAACAGATCAGGCTCAAAACCATTGTCTTACTCAGGCACATTTCTAGGTTAGCTTAAAATAATGACAACTTAAGATGATTTTGGAAGGAAGGATGTAGACAATAGAATTAGGATACTTGTCTTTTTTCCTTTTTTCCAAAACCCATTAACTTAGGAAAAGGACTCTCAATTTTTTGTAGTTCATTACCACCACCAGTATGTCATTCACTCTGAAAAAAGTTCAGAGCCACCATCTGGAATGGCAATATTTGGAATATTAAGGGATGGAAGCTTAAAAACAGCTTAACAAATCAGGTAAAAGTCAATTCAAACCAAATAGCACCAAGGAAAGTGGAGGAGGCAATGTACACCGAAGCTCTGTCTGACAAAGTCCAGACTTGGGGATGGGCTAGGCAAAACCAGCCCTGGAAATTGCCAAAACCATCCCTTCTAGGAATTGGCTGTATTCTAGTAATTGTATGTATTGTGAATTTACTCAAACTGGAAACTCTCTGATTGTTATGAGAATTCCATTGCTCAAACAAGTGTTGCCGATTGTTCAGAAGAGTACTTGTAATAACACATATAGAAATCATGGAAAATGAAGCTATACAGACTTTGATACAAAATTGGAAATAGAAAGCAAAAAAATTAGAACTAAGGAAAAAGAAACAATATACGTGAAACATTTGCCAATACGATCTTGAGTGTTCACATTGTATTGTGAACTTTGAGAAAGGCATGTTTACCTTGCCTGTTGTTGCAGAGATTGAGTTTTAACCCCTTAGCAGTAAATAAGACATGTTTGCCTTTCCTGGCTTAGTGGAGGTTGAGTTTTAACTTCTTAGTAGTAATTAAGACATGTTTACCCTTTTTGTCTTTTGTAGAGGTTAGGCTTTAATTTTTTAGCCCATAGGTTAGGATGCACAGATACTTTATAGGATAAACACTTATATAACTATAGAATATCCAGTAAGGTTACAATAACAAAATAGTTTTAGATTAGTAGTTAACAGTGTATAGGAGTTATAATAGCCCAAATCATAGTCTAGCTAATAGAAACTTTTTCATTTATGCTAAGATAGGGCTTCTAGAATAATGTAGTGCAGTGACCCTTACATGCTTCTCTTATATAATGAGGTAATGGTTTGTAGAAACCTCTGGTGGAATTTAGGGAGGCAGAATTTGGGGCAGTGTTAGGTCTCTGTCCTTTGTAAAAGCAGGTTTAAACAATATGGTCAATGTGGTGGGGAGGTCGAGGACAAGAATTGTATTAATGGCTGATGTTTTAAGTAATTTTATGTCTGATGCTCTGAAACAGTTTAAACCAAATAGTTAAATATGGTCATTGTGGTGGGGAGGTCGAGGACATGAATTATACTAATGGTTGATACTTTTAAGTTTACTGGGAAACTGAAAAGAGAATTGTATAATGAAGCAAATAATGAAAGTCTTGTTTGTGCACCTGTATAAAAATGTTCAACAATAAAGAACAGATGGCATTTTGTTCCAGCAGGGAACTGTGTCTGCTTGCAACTTGTCCTGGAGGTTCAAGTAGTTCCTCCACACCGACTCCATTCCTCCTTCCGGGACCCAAGAGTTCAGCTGGGGCTGGCCCCTGGCAGGAAGGCAAGGCAAATACAACCAGTACTCCCAGGGTATGAAATAAAGAAAAAAAAAGTTGTTGGAAAATGAGTTAATACAGGGCAGTAGAGGTAGCTCAGCAGTGGGGCACTTGCCTGGCATGTGTGAAGACCCAGGTTCAAACACCAGCACCACATACACAACTAAGCCTCAAAAAAATAAAAGCCAAATGAAAAAATAAATAAAAATGGCTCCCTTTCACACTCTCTCACTCTCTGTCTCTTCTCTGACTTTAAAAAAAAAATGAGTCAATGCAGAATTAAAAATCAGATCACATTTAAAGAGAAATGGAAAATGAAAATAATTTACAATTTAATTATATTACATTGATCATGACCTTGTGACAGGGCAATAATAGTCCCATTTAAAAGAAATAATGGAGACATGAACAAGTTCATAAACTTGCTATATAGCAGAGAAATATCAAATTACACAGTCAGTTAAATATAGCCAATGAGTTTAACCTCTAGGTGATATGGACTACACCTACAAGGAACCTGCAAATAGACCATGGGTCCCTGGATTTCCATCTTATGTCCATGTTTCTCCTTTTACTATAGGTTTTGGGTGAGGTCATGGGTACCCAATTTCTATTGGCAAAGAATAACACTGAGTCTAAGTAACTGGTATGGTCAGGTCACGGCAGACAGCAGACACTTCTGTGAACTGTCATTTTCTGCCTACCCAATTCTGTTAGGTTACTTCTCTGGGGCTGTCATCCTAGAACGTTTTTCTGGGTAGGCTAAAGTGACTTGAGGAAAATGAAGCTCAGAAATAACAGGTAATGCTCTGATGTGCAGAGAACCATGCTCACACCTTCGAGAACAAAGTCCCTTCTTCAGAGCTATTTTAGCACTTCTAGCCTATAGCTATCTTCCCCTTTGGTCTCTGTAGGGAAGGGGTCAGGGTCCAGAGCTCATGCAAGCCCTCATGTGAATGGGCATCCAGGAGGTTAGGTGGGGGAGTGCAACACTGATTTGGTGCACAGGGGCCAATGACTAACTCCAACCAGGTAAGGAGATCAAGTTTACACCCAGAGTAAAAAGAACGTTAAAAAATATCCTACTTTCTCACATTTCTTATCACTGGCTCTGAAAAGGATCTTCTTAGCACATGAATGTGCATAATTTGAAAAGAGCAACTCCTGGAACCGCAGCTTAGTTTATTGTTCCATTTCTGTTTTTGATCTCCATGCTGTTTGCCTTCTAACACATCCAGTCTGCATCCAAGCAGGGGGCCAAGAAGGAGGGCGCCAATGGAGCAGAGATGTACAGACGCCATTAATAAATCACTGATAGTTAAGATATAGATTGGATGATGGGCGGCAGATGGGAAGGAGGTACGTCAAATTGCTTTTCTCATATAGATTATTGGATTAACAAGGAAGCAGCAGGCAAGTGGCAAACTAGTGTAACAAATTACCATCATAAAAAAAAAAGATGAACTTATCCCGGGATAGCAATAAGGCTCTGTTAGCCATTAGCCCTCTGGAGATGTAGCCCTCTGAGATGGTAATACAAAGAATCCATTCCGCTCCCTTTCCTCCTCAGCCATTATACCTAAGCATATCCTGGTGAGGGGTACTGGAATGGGAGAAAACAGAACTGAAAAAAGGTCAATGAATGAATGAATGTGCCATTAGCAGGCTCTTGTGCAACTCATTAAGTGTAAATGAAGGTACATAATCACACCATTCACCAACACTGCCTTCTTTGATTTTGAACCTTGCCAGCTTTTTATTTTAAAAGATTTCAAATGTACAGAAAAGTTGCACTAGTTATAACATAAACACTTGACACTATTTACCTAGATTCATCGATTTATATTTTGCCACATGTGCTTTCTCTCTTATTTTCTTTAGAGAAATTCTCTTTTTGGAGAATTAAGTGGCAGGCACCAAACTGCATCATCTCTAAATACTGTACTATGTCTCTAGTATATAACATATACTCCATGTTCATCTTTCCCAAATTATCCTAACATATTTTATAACTTGTTTTCAAAATCTAGGATCAAACCAGAATTATGCATTGTATTTACTTATTTACTCTATCTCTTCAGTAACCTTTAATCTAGAGCAGTGCCTTAGGCTTTTCAGTATTTTTATTAACTCTGAAGACATTGATACTTTTGAAGAGTTGAGACCATGTGTTTTGCAGATTATTTATTAATCTGGAATTATTTGATTGCTTAATTGTGAGTAGAATAAAGTTAAACATTTCAGCCAAAAGTTGTGTCCTTCCTAATTTAGCATAGCCTATCATGAGGCAAATGTCAGTTTGTCAAACTTGACTATTGCAAATTTGATTCTTTGGTTGAAATGGTGCTGCCAGACCTCTCCATGTGGTAGTTGTACCACATTCTGTAATTAATAAACAGTTCTGAAACTGGATAATTATAAAAACCAATATTTTATGCAATAGTTTTAGCATGCTTTGATAATTTTCACTTGAATCAATTACTATAACTCTGATCAATAGCCTTAGAAAATCATCACTTGACATCATTTCTACATTTTTATTTGCTATTCTTTTGAGAGAACAACATTCCTTTCTTCTGTCTGCTTCCATCATTGCTGGTACTATTATGGATTCAAGTAGTTTTAAAAGAAAATGTTCCTGCCATTGTTTATATTGATGTTTCATGTGTCCCAAATTTGGCTAGTCCCTTCAAACTAGCTTCTCTTTTTTGACATTTTTTTAAATTGATGTTTGAGCACTTCTTTTCTTTTTGTACAATTTTGTGTTCAAACTCACCTTGAACTTCATTGCCTCAGACTTAAAATCCATTTTTCAGGGGGTCCTTGATCCTTTGAATGGGAAACATTAGGTTAGGAACTGAGATCAGCAGAGTAGATGCATGTATTTCTACTGGGTTATAATAGTTTCTAAACCATTTAACCAGCAAGTAAATGCATGTTTTGATAAAGTCTTGAGTTCATACTGATACCTTTATTCTAATCCAATATAATACAATTATTCTCCTTTTCCATGTTTGTTTCTCCACTCTCCTACAATGAGAACTCTATTTGTTCATCTATTCATTTCAACAATGCACACAGAATAATTTCAAGCTATTCCACTATCAACAATATTTTTGGTTTCAAGAAAATATCCCACTGAAGGTGAAATTTACTTCCAAATTTATTTAAATTCATTCTAATGCTAGATTTGCTTTTATAGATTTGCTTTTATCCTTTTTTATATTATCAATTTGGTATAAATCTCAATTCATGTGTTTCTATTTGTATTCAATTTTAGATTACACTGACTGAATTAATATTCTTTTGGAATGTATGGTTCAAGAGACAAAAAACAAAAGGTAAACTTACAAAAATGTTATTCCTTTTATTATTCTATATTTTCTCATTCCCAATAGTCTATCACTTTCTTGTGTTTGTATTATCCATCCTTTTACAATATTTGTGTGTATGTATGTGTTCATGTGTATGTGCACCTTATTTCCTCTTCTTTCTTGTTATAAAGATAACATACTATTTGAACCTTGCTTTTTTTCACTCAATATGATATTTTGAAAATAGAAGCTGCTCTCTAAATTCTCTGATTCTGTTCTAATCAGTTCCTCTGGCAATGTAAACTTAACTGTATGTAAAATGAGAGGTTCAACAAAAAAAATTAAGCATATGAAATAGAGGTGGGTTGTGTTAAGTTTGTAACTGACACAGTGATTTATGTTCCAATATGTCACTTAATATGTTTATAATGGTGGTTCACATGACCCCAATTCTGAATCAGATAAGGGTATCATTAAAAATTCTTAGTTTAAGACCCTCTCCTGACCACTGTATCAGATTCTCTGTGTGGCAGAGCTAAGGAATCTGCATTTTAAAACTCACAGATGATTCGCTGGGCATTCTGAACAACAGGCTGTTATGCGTGAAATAAGTGACTAATAAAACATGAATCACTTATGATCAGATCAAACTCTCTTAATCCAAGTGCCTGAAGCTGCCTGTTTATGTGGTGTGTGTGTGTGTGTGTGTGTGTGTGTGTGTGTGTTCAAATTCTGAGGCTATGTTGGGGTAAGGCAGATGGATAAACTCCATACCCTTCTTGGAGTTTTAAGATGAATCAAAGAGCCCAGAGTGTGGTTCATGCCTGTAATTGCAGGAACTCTGCAGGAAAGGCAGATCTCAGAAACTTGGTGAGACCCTGTCTCAAAATAAAAACTGAAAAGGGCTGGGATTGTACTTCGGTGGTAGAGTGCCCCTGTGTTCAGTCCCCAGGAATACACACACACACACACACACACACAAACAAACAAGATGAATCAAAGAGCTAGATAGCACATTGGATCATGGCCCCTCCCCCAACCTCCAAATCTCAGGGCTGACTTTCCAGGGAATATCATGGTGGTCTTCCAAACACTTGAGTTCCAGTTCTTGCTCTATTTCAATCAATGGAAAGGCATGCCACATCATGCATGGGGAAACAAACAAGTGGGTGGTAACTCTAAGACCATAAAATCCTAACATTTGCATTTGCTTTTATCTTCCCTAACCTGTCATACTCCACAAAGATACTGTGATTTGAGGATACCCAAGGACCCAATGTCCCATCTAAAATTAACTGCTTCATTAAAAAATATGAGATGTTGGAAGGAAGGTAGATGAAATGGAATGAGTCATCTACTTCAAAATTTGAAGTTATAAAAATTGAGATGCAGAAAAACAGTGGGGATGAGAGGATGCTCACTGGAGCAACATCAGATATCAGGAGGGCCCTTCACCACACCATGAAGTAGGTAGAACTTGCCTTTAGTAAACTTCCTTTAATAGTCAGTGTTGATCAAGTTCCTATTGTGAGCCAAAGATTTTGCTATGTGATTTACCTACTTTAACTTATTTAATCTTTTAACATCCATGAAGCAGATATTTGTACCATCTGTCTTGTACAGATGAATAAACTTCTACTTAAAGATATTGTTATTTGCCCAATTCACATAACAAAACAAGAGCCAAATCTATTTTGCTCTAACCAGAACCCAGGCCCTTAACTCCTACACAACTAAAAAGAACCTCAGAAACATGATGTTTGTGAGTACTAACCTAGGTGCTCAGTATCTGTTGAGGATATGCTTAGGGATTTCCACTTAACACTCGACAGGATATATCCCTCCAATTTCAGGGAATTCAGAAAACTTGTTTATGACCATAGCCAAGCCATTTTATTGGCTGGGGTATCAGTGTCCTTTTTCTAAAAATAAAAGAAAGAAATAAATGAAAAGAAGGGGAAATTCCATACTCCCAACCCAGCCCAAACACACACATACTCACACACTCACACACACTCACCTCAGAGACACATATGAGATCACTTCCATTTACCAGAGCCAAATGCCTGAATACTTGATTCACATTTTCTGAGGTTTTAAATACTTTTATTTTCTCCTTATTTGTTGTTTAAATATTTTAAGTTGTCCTCCTTCATTATCAGAGGTATTAGAATTTCAAAAAAGGGTAATATAGTAACTCTAAGAAATAAGTCTATAATAATAAAAATTTCCAGAATGACCATCCAATTATTATTGGAAAAATGCATAGCTTGATTACTTTTCTTTTCCTATTCTAAGGATGATTGTGCTCAGAGAATGCACTCTGAGATAAGGCTAGATAAAGTGGGAATCAGGCCCAACTCTCTGAAATAGGGTTGGCAGAAATGAGGTGAGAAAACAGGGCCCACAATCCAGCTGGCAGGCTCGGTAGAGGTCCCTCCCATGCATTAGAGATTCAGGGGAACCATAGAAACCATATGGGAGAGAAACCCTGGCAGAGGAGGAAGAGAATGTAAGAATCCTCTCTGCATGGGGGAAAATCCCAGAGCTATGAAGTGATGGTGGTTTCCAAAACTTGTCTTTCATTGTGGGAGGCAGAACCTCCTCTGTTCCCCCCAGCTAGGGACAAGATCACTGCTCCTGCCTTCATCTCTCCCTACCTCTCTTGGTCCAGGGATGTGGTCAGCTAGCAGAGGCCTGACTTGCAACATTGTTTGTGCTTCTCGTAGTTACCAGTTTCATGAAGATATGATAAACATTATTATTCCTCACGACTCATACCTATTCTTCAGAGCAGGAACAACTGTATGTTGTATTAAGATGATGTTTTGGTTTGGATCTGGAATGTCTCCCAAAAGTCTTGTGTTGAAAATATCGTCTCCAATGCAGCAAAGTTCAGAGGTGGGGCTTTGAAGCAGTGATTGGGTCATGAGGGTACTCTCTTTCTCTCAGCCACCTGAGCTGTGAAACTATCCTCTGCCATGCTCTTTCTCTATGATATTCTGCCTCACATTGGGGCCAGAGCAATGGATTTCCACTGACCATAAACTGAGACATCAGAAAGTATGAGCCAAAATAAGGTTTTCCACTTCTAAATTGTTCTCGCCAGGTCTTTTAGTTATAGTGATGAAAATACATAATTATATTCCAAATGAAATGGTTAATATGCAACCCTTGAATTTTTAAATATTATTTGCAATTCAATGAATATTCGCTGAGCACTTATTATGTACCAGGAACTCCACTGGCAGCTAAGGATGGAACAGTAAACAAGGTATCAAGTCCTGCTCCCAACTTGGAGTTGGGAGAAAGCATGATATGAAAATGTAAACAAATAAATAAGAATCTCAGAGACTGATAATTGTTATTGATAAAACAAAACAGCATAATTGAATAGAAAATGATTGAGACAGTACAGAGGAAAGTACCTTAAGCAGAAAAGTCAGGGGAACTATGGACAGAAGAAGGAGTAAGTAATACTGAGCATGTTAGACATGACTTCTGATTAGGAAGAGGTCAGTACTGCTTAGAAACTATTTCTAAATTCATCAACGGCTTTTGACAGTAGTTCTAAAAATAATATGTACACTTGCTAAAAGATTCCCATAGTATGGTAGTATACGATCTATCCTCAAACTCTACTACTGAAGACAATACTCTTACCCATTTTCTTCTAAATATTTTCCATGTTTTTGTGTGTACACATATATGTATAGTCTTTATATTAAGTGGAATTATATTGCTTCACTCTACTGAACCACTCATTTCCTTTGAGGAAAGAAATGCTTGCCAGGCATGGGATGAACTAACAGCTTCCAGTTTTTAAGATTCAGCCTGACTTTTCAGTCACAAGTGACCCCAACCAGTGACTGAATCAGAGTAAAAAAGTCCTAGCAATTTCTGCCTAACTAAGACTTCCCTAATTAGGCATGTTTATGTTATATCTATTTCTGCTTTTCTTTGCTTTGTTTTTCTGTTAAAAGCAATGTGGCAATTAGTATCTTTAAGCATATATCTTCTCACACCAGTGAAATGTATCTTTTTCTCCATTCTCAAATACTATTTAATATCTAACTTTTAATCTGTGCCTATATAATAGAAGAAAAATGGCATTTCACAAAAAATTTAAATCTGTAATTTCCCTTCTGTAAATAGATTCAGAATTATTTTATATCTTTATTCATCATTTGCATGCATCTGTGAACGAACTACTTGTGTTCTACACCCTTTTTCTACCAGTTTACTGGCCCTTTGTCCTATTGACTTACTGTGGTATTTTATAAAGGAAATGATCTTTCCTGTAAGTGTTGCAAACATGTGTTTTTATTTGCAGTTTCAATTTGAGTGCATTTTTCCCATTTGATAGTTTTAATTTGCATGTAATCAAACTTACCCCTCTTTCCCAACATAGTTTCCAGGTTTTGTGTCATGATTATTAAGTTCTTCTCATCTCTAATCATATTTTCAAAATAATAAGACCTTGTCTTATTCTAATACCTTTACCTCTGTATTTTCTTTTGAAATTTGGGTTTCAACTGCAAATTATTTTGTTATAAACAGTGAGGTAGGATTTCAGTATTTTTTTATTTTTTTATTAAAGAATTGAATTGTTCCACAATCATAAGTGCATTTAAAGTAAACAATATGATATCCATCTGATCCTAATCCAGAGTCAACCCCCCATCACCCACATCCAAATCTCTTTCTATATTTTCCCCCTAAAACACTTAGAAATGAATTATATGATCGCATAAGTATTATTTGACTTTTAAGGTGGGAGGGTAAAGAGCATGTTTCATTGTTGATTGTCTACCTAGATCCCTCCCTCTCCATCACCCCTTCTTCTGCCTCCCCTACCTAACTATGGTTCTCCTAGATTAAGTGTTGCTATGCTTTTGGTGGGGCTAGTACATAGCTTTAACCCAAGCCTGGGTTTAGCCTCCACAAATGAGAGAAAACATTTGACTCCTGACTCTCTGGGTTTGGCTAGTTTCACTCAGCATAATTTCTTCCATTGCCATTTACCTTCAAAGGCCGCAATATCGTTGCTTCTAATTGCTGAGTAGAATTCCATTGTGTGTGTGTGTGTGTGTGTGTGTGTGTGTGTGTGTGTACCTTTCGATTCCATTCATCCAGTGAGGAGCATCTGTGTTGGTTCCATAACTGAGCTACTGTAAATTGAGCTGTTATGAATACAGATTTTGCTGTGTCACTGTAATGTGATTCTAACTCCTAATGTAATGATTCTAACTCCTCTGGGAAAATATCCAGAAGAGGGATAGCTGGATCATAAGGTGGATCCATCCTTAATTTTTTTTTTTTTCAGGGCTGGGGACCCAACTCCAGGCCTTGCGCATGCTAGGCAAACGTGCTGACACTGAGCTAAATCCCCAACCCCCCATCCATAATTTTTTGAGGAGTCTCCACACTGTTTTCCATAGCAGCTGTACCAGTCTGCAGTTCCACCAACAGTGTGCTAGTGTGCCTATCTCCCTGCAACCCTTCTATCAGCTGTTATGGTTTATATTCTTCATCTTTGCCAATCTGAGTGGAGTGAGGTGAGATCTTAACGTAGTTTTGATTTGCATTTCTCTGATTACTAGTGATTTCCATCACTTTCCCATGTATTCATCAGCTTGCTCAGTTTCCTCTATTGAGAAGTTTCTATTTAGCTCTTTGGCCCATTTATTGATTGAATTGTTTGTGTTTTTGGTTTTGTTTTGTTTTGTTTTGTTTTTGAGTTCTTTTTAAATTTTGAATATTATTCCCATCAGAGGAATCACAGGCCATGATTATCTCCAATTCTGTAGGTTGTCTCTTGACAATTTTGACCAATTCCTTGGCTGTGCAGCAGCATTTTAATTTAATGGCAACCCACTCAGTGATTTTTTACTTTCTTTCACTTTAAGAGTCTTATAGAGACAGTCTTTGCCTACTCCCAAATGCTGGAGTGTTGATCCTAATTTTTCTTCTAGCAATTGTATGGTTGCTGGTTTAATTCCTGATTCCTTTATCCATTTTCATTTGTTTTTTGTGCTAGGTAAGAGACAAGGATCTAATGTCAACTTCCTGCAAATGCCTGTCCAGTTCGTCCAGCACCATTTGTAGAATAGGCTGCTATTCCTCTACGTTATATTTTGACCCCTTTTGTCAAAGATGAGATGTTTAAAGAATTGTGGGCTTTTCTGAGTCTTCTATTCGAACAGAATTCCTATTTTGATACCATGCTGTTTTTGTTACTATAGCTTTATAGTGTAGTTTTAGATCTCGTATTGCAAATTCATCTGTTTCATCTTTCTTTCTTAGAAATGTTTTGTTATTTTGGGTTTCTTCTTGTTCAAAATGAATTTTAGCATTGCTTTTTCTATATCTGTAAAGAATGACATTGATATCTTGATAGGGGTTGCATTTAATCTGTATATCATTCTTGGCAGAATGTCCATTTTAATTATATTATTCTGCCTAACCAAGAGAATGGAACATCTTTCCATCTTCTCAGGTCTTCTTCAATTTCTTTCTTCAATATTCAATAATTTTCATTGAAAGAGTCTTTTACTTCTTTTGTTAGATGAATTCCCAAGCATTTTATTCTGTTTGAGGATATCATGAATGGGACCGATTTCCTGATTTCTTCTTCTGCTCTATTATTGTTAGTGTATAAGAAGCTATTGATTTATGGGTATTGATCTTGTAGCATGCCGCTTTGCTAAATCTGTTTATAAGTTCAGACAGTTTTCTGGTGTAGATTTTTTGGATCTTCCAGATATACAATCATGTTGTCAGCAAAAAGGGATAGTTTGACTTCCTCCCTTCCTATTCTTATCCCTTTGATTTCTTATCCCTATGATTTCTTTGGCTAGGGTCTCAAGAACTATATTGAACAAAACTAGTGAGAGTAGTCAGCCTTGTGCTGCTCCCAAGTTTAATGGAAATACTTTCAGCTTTTCTGTGTTTAGTATTATACAAGCTGAGGGTTTGTCATATATGGACTTGACATCATCAAGATCAATTCCTTTGATCCCTATCTGCTGTAGAGTTTTGAGCAGAAATTGGTGTTGGATTTTGTCAAAGGCCTTTTCTGCATCAATTGAGATGATCAAATGGTGTTTGTCCTTAATTCTATTTAAGTGATGAATCACATTTATTGATTTGCATATGTTGAACCTGCCTTGCATACCTGGAATGAAGCCTTGATCATGGTGAATTATCTTCTTGGTATGTTTTTGAATGTAGTTTGCTAGAATTTTATTAAGGATTTTTGTGTCTATGTTCATCAAGGATATTGGTCTGTAGTTTTCTTTTCTTGATGTGTCTTTGTTGGGCTTTGGTATCAGAGTTATGGTTGCCTCATAAAAAGTGTTTGGGAGAGCTCCCTCTTTTTCAACTTCTTGGAATAGCTTAATGAGGAGAGGTATTAGCTCTCCTTGCGGGTGTGGTAAAACTCAGTGGGGAATCCATCAGGTCCAGGGCTTTTCTTCTTTGGAAGACTTTTAATTGCTGTATGGATTTCAGTGCCTGTTATTGGGCTGTTTAGGATTTCAACGTCATCCTGTGTCAATATGGGGATGTTGTATGTGTCTAGAAATTTGTCCATGTCGTCCAGATTATCTGATTTAGAGAAGTATAGTTTTTCAAAATAAGTTCTGATAATCTGTTTGATTTCAGTGGAGTCAGTGGTGATCACCACCTTTTTGTTGGTGATTTTGTTGATTTGCTTCATTTCTCTTCTTCTTTTAGTGAGATTGTCTAAGGGGCTGTCAATTTTATTTATTTTTTGAAGAACCAGCTCCTTATTTCATCAATTTTTTTTTATTTTGTTTTGTTTTTTATTCTCATTTCATTGATTTTAGCTCTGATCTTGATTATGTCCTGTCTTCTGCCAGTTCTGGGAGTAGATTGTTTTTCTTTTTGTATGGATTTGAGGTAGAGCCTATGCTTATTTATTTGGGATATCTCCTCATTTTTAACATAGGCAGCATATTGTTGGATTTTGTTTTTTGATCTAATCTTCTAATCTGTGTTTTGACTGGTGCATTGAGACCATTCTCATTCAGTGTTAGAACAGTTGTGTGGCTGTGGTTCATAGTCATTGTGTTTTATTAGTAAGTTCTGTGCTGTGTTGGTTGTCTATTGATAACATGTACCTTTATTGAATTTCCTCTGTTGGTGTGCTTTGCCAGAGTGATTGTTCTTCTATCTGGAGTTTATCTTTGAGGATTCTTTGTAATGCTGGTTTTCTGTTCATGAATGCTGCAAGTTTGATCTTATCATGAAAAGTTCTTATTTCCCCATCAAATTTGAAACTGAGCTTTACTGAGTGTAGTATTCTTGGCTGCATGTTGTGGTCATTCCGATATTGAAAGATCTCCTTCTAGGATTTTCATGCTTCTAGAGTCTGAGCTGAAAAGTCAGAAGTGATCCTTCTTGGTTTGCCACTGAAAGTGATTTGGCATTTTTCCCTTGCAGCTTTTAATGTTCTTTTCTTGATTTCCTTAATGTACTTTTTGAATATTATGTGCCTCAGTGAGCTTTTCATTTGATTAGGCCTATTGGGTGTCCTATAAGCTTCCTGGATGAGCATAGCTGACTATTTTATATGGGAAAATTTTTCTTTAACTATTTCATTGAGAATATTCCTTATAACATTCATTTGCATTTTGATTTCTTCCTGTATTCCAGTTACTCGTAGATTAGTTCTTCTCATTTCATCCCAGATATTTAAAAATTTTTTTTGTCATCTGTGCACTCAAGCTTACTCACTCTCTACCCATTGTCAGAAGTTCTTTCTTTAACAGCTGAGGTTCTGCTTTCTATAGAAGTTAGTCTATTCTTAAATTCTCCTATTATTCCTCTGATGTGATTGACTACAGATTTTAGCTCTGTTACTTCCTTTTTCAGTACGTCTATTTGTTTATTATAGAGTTTTTCATCTCTTGAGTTTTCTCACTTAGTCCCTTCATTAAATCCTCTTTAGTTCATTCTTCATTTTAGTTATCAGTTCATTGATAATTCATCCTGCTCCTGACCATGGGCTCCTTGCTAGGGGAGTTGTGGGTTTGAGGTGAACCTCTTCTAGACTGATTCTTCATCTTTGAAATTCTTCTTCTGGATCTTTGAATTGGGGTTCCCTATGTGGAACCAATACAAGTCTGTTGGTTCTTCCTCCTTACAGAATAAGGTTTGGGTTAGACACCACCTCTCTGATGACCATTACCTTTTCCCAGAAAGCTGTTTCTGCTTGGAGTTTTGTTTTGTTGTATCTTTTGGATCTAGGTTCCAGGACTCAGACTTGGCACCTGGTAGGATTGCCAGGCCGCCTGTTGTGTTTTTGAAGCTAAGTGATAGGGGGTGTATCACTGGGTGCTAGGATCCCAGAGGTGTGGGGCAGGTTGGAATGGACCAATCTATGTGCTGCGCTGGGACCTGGGATCATGTGGTGGAATGGGCCCAATGTATCTGGACCTGGCTGGTGTGTATGATGGCTATGTGATATCTGGGTGTGGGGTCCTTAGGGATGTCTGGCATTCCTGCTGGAGTGGTGCCAGAGTCTATGCTATAGTTTTATAGTATTATAGCTTGGGGAGATCAAAGCCTAGTGAAAGTCATATGGAATCTTTCTGCATTTTTCCCTACAACCAGATATAAATATACAATTACATCACAATTGAGAGTTTAAAAAAATGCTAGTCCAATGTGTGATATATAGTAGATTCTCTTTTAGAGTTACATTTCTGTCACATTCCCCATCTCCCTTCATCATAAATTTTTACATGTATTCTTCAGTTTATGGGTAGGCAGTCATAATTGAGTTTAGCTTTGAACTAAACTATAAAATTGTTGTTATGCTCCCACACATTCAGTAGACTTATGTGAAAAATAGCTACAGAAATTAAGAAGTGAGAGAATATGCACTTAATCATAATAACCAGTTACTAGATCATGGGATCTTTCTCAGTATAGCTTTTTATCTTCACAATAATTCCAGGTTTTAATGTTTTAGTCTCACTTTGTAATTTCTCACAACCCACCAGCACCCATTTTCTTCCAAACTACATAAAATAGAGCATATATGTGGATATCATGTAATTTTGTTTCTGTATTTTTGAGGCCAGAAAATCTTTTTGCTTAGCACCATTCTCTGAAGAAAAAAAAAAAAAAAAAGAAGCAAATTACTGACAGGGCTATTCCTAAGAAAAATTGGAATGCAAGTAAAGCCTATCTTGAATCCCAACCTCATTTTCCTTTCCAATACTTCTACTTCCTCAGTCCTCAACAAATTCCTGGCAGGGATTGAAGAGGGTGCATTTCCTGTTGCTTCTTAGAATCCCTTCTAATGTCAAATCATTCAAACCAGATCTTGGTCCATGTTCAACATGTGTTCACCCACCTGCCATATTGTCAAAACTTATTTTCCTTCTGTCTGTGGAAGTTTCACTTCCAAATTTCTGTTTAATTTTCGTATTCAAAATATTCTGTGTGAAACATAAAGGGCCCTTGAACTGAGCAGTGTATTATAGAATGAGATGCTGGTATCAACAATCTGGTAGGTTAACAGTCTTCCTATTATTATAAGTGAATTAATTTATATATGTTCAAACCAAAGGAGAAGAAAGTTATTGTTCTGCTCATCTAGAGGCTAAGAAGGGATAAAAAATAAAGTCAGCAGAAATGCTTGTTGGGAAATTCCTTTAGTGCTGACCAGATTGAGGATTTACAAGATCAGACATTATCCAACAAGATTAGTAGTTGTTCCTGCTCCATCTCGGAAAATGATCTGGCCTCCGGCCAGAAGGAGGGAAACAATGGGAGGAAAAACAAAAATCCTAAGATAAGTGATTGAGCAATAAGACCAATGAATAATAGAGGTGACTCTCTGATGCTGACAAATCACACCTACTTCAAAGTTGAGATAGACATCTCTGGCCCCTAAAGGAAAAATTCCCAAGTACTTCTGACACCACACTATTGAAGGCAAAATTTCTATCAAATTTCAATAGTGAATTGGATTCAGAGCCAAACGAACAATCTACTCAAAGCCAACGCACTGACTCAGGAGTAGATTCAACTACACTTAACAATAACTAAGAGAAAATAAGAAAAGTACTATTTTGTTTATTTCTACATAAAAAGATTTCAAACTTTAAGTTGTTTAAAAATTATTGCCTCTCATAGTGACCAACTCTAAGTTCAAATGCTTCTTAGAGAATATTGCACTTGATAAGACAATAATAAACACAAGTTTGTCTGTCTCTATCTTAACTAACAAGCCCAAAACTTAAAACTGGGAAGACATGGGAAAATAACATGGTATTTAGAGGGAAAAAAACCTGTATAAAATCATAGCTTGGTTATTTAAAAGCTATGGGATCCTGAGGAGTTGTTATGATTTGGATGTGATGTGTCCCCCAAAAGCTCATAAATGAGGCAATGCAAGAGGGCTTAGAGGTGAAATGATTGGGTTGTGGGAGCCTTGACCCAATCAATGAATTAATCCTCTAACAGAGATTAACTGGACAGTGGCTGAAGGCAGGTAGGGTGTAGCTGGAGGAGGTGGGTCATGGAGGGATGTCTTTGGGGAATATATTTTGTATCTGACAAGTGGAATCTCTCTCTTTGCTTCCTGATTGCGATGCCCTGGGGCATCTTCCTATGCCACATTCTTCCACCATGATGTTGTACCTTGCCTCAAGCCCCAAGGAATGGTGCCTTCTATCGATAGACTGAGATGTCTGAAACTGTAAGCCATGCAATAAACTTTTCCTCCTTGAATTGTTCTTGTCAGGTCTTTCAGTTGTGGCAGTGACAAAAGCTGACTAAGAGCAGTTTACTTAGATTATTGTTGTCTGTTCCTTATTTATAAAATAAGTGATATATTATTAAGCAATACGGTTGTTGGGGAAATTAAAGATAATGTATGTAAAATGATTAGCACTATGGCAGTGACATGGCAGAGGAGCTAACAAAATGAATGGCTGTGATTTTTATGATTTGGGCACATTTCAGTTCCAATTTTCAGAAATTTGCACCAAGTTCACCTTCTATGAGTCCTATGTAACCTATTGTCCAATTGATTGTACAAATTCAAAAGATGGTGCGGACAATGATACATTTCCCTTCCCTCAAAGGTGATCATCTGCTTTGCATCAGCAAGAACAGCATTCCTACTAAGGTAGTCCCAGCTTCATGGGAATCCTGCCTTCATTTGGCAGCATTTTATCTGGGGATCTGCTTCATTCACTGAACAATCTGCTATGGCTCAGGCATAGTACTGCATCAGAAAATACACAAAATAACAAGATCATTCCTTGTTTCAAGGAGCTCATGAGAGCTCACAACTATTTAACATAGTGAAAAACTTCTTACAGACATTTCTTAAAACATTCATCTTCTAGTATTATATAAAAAACTCAATTTAAGTAAATATATATATGTATGTGTAAATATATATGCTTTATAGTAGATTCATATGTCTTATACTACAGTTCTTGTTAAGAAATAGAAACTGTGTTTTGTCAGAGAGAACTTAATATAGGAATTTTGCCAAACTGTTATTAGAAGAACTATAAAAACATAAAGAGAACACTCAGATAACACAGAGATAGTAACTGTAGAGCACAGCTACTACCACTGTCACTGGGACAACAAAGAGAATTTATGAAGCTTATGAGAACTATGAGTTTAGGGGATAGTCCCATAGAGCAAGGACCCAAAATTCTGAAGGAAGAGATGCTGTGTGGCTGGTACTGATAGTAGGGTAGGATGGTGACTCAGGCAGGCATCTCTGAGGAAGAGGGATTGAATACAGAATCATGGAGAACAAAATAAGTTTCTCCTGGAGCCAGCTACTACTGCTGCTGGGGCAAAGAACCACGGTTGCAGTGACAGCAACAGAAACAGGAAACCAACAGGAAGAGGTTGGCCTTTTTCCTTCCTCCTGCTTTCTCGTCTTCCTCTAGTGCTCTCTGTTAGCAGAGCTTATCGAACAGGGGGCCAAATAAGAAACATGGCCAACAGGGTCCCAAACACTGCATCAAAGAGCTAAGTTTAGAAGAAGAGTAGGTCTGGAAAACAACAGCTTAATAAACAATACACTATTTGGTTTTTAATAATCTATTTTTCACACAGAATTTCGAATCACAATTGTCTTATGCGAGAGAAGTTTTGACCAACTTCAATAATGATGTGTATCCATTGAGCTAAATCCTTCAAGTAACTAAATGTTTAAAAAATAAAGCCTTGACTCTATACTTTCTCTACTAGTATATAAATTAGAAAAATAAACTTTAAGAAAAAAATAAGTAATTGTTTATAATTGTTTGACTGGAAGGAATTTTAAAGATGATATAATATCCATTTGTTTTTTAGAGTATCTTAGTAATTTTTTATGGTAAGAATTTCTTTTCCTTTTTTTTTTTTTTTTTTTTTTTTGAGGGAGGGACAGTGAGAGAAAGAGAGAGAGAATCAATTTTATTTAGTTTTTCCTGTGGCTTTCATTGCTCCAACACTTCCTTGTGTGCATGGTGCTAGGGTTTGAACCCTCATCCTCGCACATGCCAGGCAAGCACTGTAACTGTCAAACCATCACTCCAGCCCTGGTAAAAATTCCTTACTACCTACATTCAAGTTTTTTTTTTCTTTAAAACATAAAATGATACACTAAGTGACCTTGACTTTATATCCAACCTGGGCATATCATCATCATTCTGACAATACTGCCCAATCACACCTAACCATCCAGGAAGTATATTTAACTAAATTGTAGGCATTGTCTTAACCTTTACAAGCAGAGCCCCTATCTTCAGGAATATTAAAATCTACTGAGGAGACAGAAAAAACAAGCAAAAGATTATGATACTGTTTTAGATGTTCTGAGGAAAGTGTTAGGCAAGAAAGGAAGGGAGGCATTTAATCCAAACCAGACATGGTGCTTGAGTTGAGTCTTGAAGAATGAACATTAGGTAGCTAAGAAGAGCAAGCAGAGATAAAAGGGATGCAACTGGAAGCCACTGCAAGTTGAGGATCACTGTGTGCAGTGGTTAGTTTGTGAGAGAAAGCTGTTTTCAGGTCTTCACGAGGCACAAACCCCCAGTGGATCACAATGTGTGTCTGGATGCTTCCAGCTGCCATTAAGAACTCCTGGATAGCAACATTTTTAAAGCACTATTATTTCACATAAAAAGCAATCCACAAGAAGGCAGTTCCTGAACTGGTTAGTTAGGCAGCTTAACAATTTCAGGACTCCTCCCTTGTGATTCCTTGTGGATTCCTTCCTTTGTAATTCCTTGGCCTCTTGTCATAATTGTAAGCATGATTTTCTCAAAATAGTGTTTATAAGTGACAAGAAAGAGCAGACCTTTCCCCTTACACACTGCTTTGCTTTTAACATGGAGAATCATCTTTTCTAAAGCCTTTGTAATAGCCTGATTCCCCATCCACCCTGCCTCCCACCACCTGACCAAAAAAAAAAAAAAAAATCCAGAGTTTTTTGGTCTACTGTGTGAGAAGACTGGGATGAGGTGGAATGAGGGAAATGGGAGGAAGGAAAGCCAGTGCATGACTAAGCTGACCACCACCACAGTCAAGTACAGCTTGGTCCCATTGTGGTCCTCTAAAATACCATGTAGATTGGTCTTCAGTCTTGTCCCTCATTAGACAAGGGTTGATGGGAAGTTAACTCCATTCCATTTCCACTTCTATGAATACATGGATGTGGCTGAGCACATTGCTCCAGGCATTTTACAGAGTGAGGAGAAACAGTCCAAACCAGAAAGCAAAAAATACAGGGTGACAAAGTGCATGCACTGTACTTCAATACACATTTCCTAGTAGCAATGACAAAAGCAAAGACATAGGTGGAAAGAATCAGAAGCAAGACCTATTGGTCTGACATATCTCCTGGTTGGCTCTTCCTCAGGCTTCTCCGGTAAGGTTTACCCTGGCCCCATCACATAACTGCAATGGTGGCATAAGAAGGCATTGAAAAAGAGCAGCAGATTCATCTTCCAAAGCACCAGATCAATAGATAATGCCTAATACAAAAACAACAAAAGCAACAGCAATTTAGCCATGTTAGAGATATAAAGATATATTACAAAAGAAACAATTGAAAGTGTTGAAAGCATTTACCTCTGCAGAATAGGATATTGGGGTGCTAAGCACCACCAATTATTTATGTCATAGAGTTTGACCCCTTCAACAAAGTTTATATTTAACTTTTATTTATTTATTTATTTATTTTTAAAGAGAGAGAGGGACAGTGTGAGAGAGAGAGAAATAGAGAATCAATTTTATTTAATTTTTCATGTGGTTTTTGTTGCTCCGACACTTCCTTGTGTATGTGGTGCTGGGGTTTGAATTGCATCCTTGCACATGCCAGGCAAGGGCCGCCACCCCTGAACCACTGCTCCAGCCCCATAACTTTGATTTAAAAATATAAATTTAAAACTCATATGTGAAAAATAACAGAAACCTGTGTTAAGTTACATAATTCCTCCATTTTATGCCTCCCAGTGCTGTGGGTGGCCCTGGAGATGACTGAGTGTGCGTGGAAAGAGCAGAGTAAGTGAACACTGCTAAGAGTGCCATGCCTAGCTTCCAGGAGAGAATCAAGAGGTGCTTAAGAAAGAAATAGAGGGGTTATAGAGAAGTGGCTCAGTGGATGTGGCACTTGCCTGTCATGTGCAAGGACATGGATTCAAACCCCAGCACCACATACACAACAAAGTGTCAGAGCAACAAAAGTCATATGAAAAATCAAATAAAATTGATTCTCTCTCTCTCTCTCTCTCTCTCTCACTGTCCCTCTCTCTCAAAAAAAAGAAAGAAAGAAAAGGAAAGTGGACTGAAGAGAAATAATATTTGGAATAGAAAATCCTGATTAGCACTACCTCTTCCTCACTGTGGTACTGTGAAAAGTGCCAAGCAGCAAAATCAACCTGGAACATCCAGTTGAGAGACCTTACTATGAAATACTTTTTGACATACTTACAATGAGGACAAGAAGAGAAACCTTGGCCTGATTTGATTTTATCTTTCCATTCTTGATGGCAGGAAGATGATATTCAATAATGAGATCATGTTGGAATCTTAAATGTCAAGGTTGTGCAAGACACATAAAAAGCCCCTCTGATAAATGCTTATTGTCCTAGGCAACAGAACAACAATCAACCTTGCTAGATTTTAATTATTTAGTCCTCAAATGCTGCTATATAAACTCCTTAGTAAACATTAGATGAAAGGTGAAGAAAATGATAACTCTCTCCAGCAAAAAAGAAAATAGTCAATGGATCTCTGAATTAAATATACCAGAATACAATCTGCTTTAATATAAATTGTTAAAATCTATCTTTGCATCCCCAGTGCTTACTATAATGCCTTGCATGTAGGAGGCACTTAATTATTGTTGAATTGAATTAAACTCCATTGAATAGTGTAATTTTTTATTTGGCATGTTTCCCAGTTATTCTAGCTCTTGTTTATCCTTGCCTCTATTTATCACTTACGCTTGTGGGGAGACTGGCAAAAAATTTTAATACCCTATTGGAAAACTTCATAATGAGGGAGAAGAGAAAAAAGGTGGCTTGAAGGGATAAGGGAGATGGAAAAGAGGGAGGGAAGAAAGAGAAAGAAAGAAGAATGGGAGAGGAAGAGGAGGGGAGCAAAAGGAACTGGATCTTTGAGTAGTGTTCATAAGGAAGAATTAAGAGTAGAAGATAATGGATAAGGGGGATTAAAATTGCCTTCTCAACTTCACTCAACCCCTGAAATGAACCATGATGTTTCATTCCTATTTTACAACTTCTTAATACTTTCAATTTCCCCCATTGTCCTCATACTCGTTTTTTAAATTTCACCACTGTGATATTTACCTAAAAAATTCAAATGCCAGTGCTGTCATTTAAATCAAAATATCTCTACTTTTTAATTTCTTTCATTGCTTTTCTTTTTCTTTATTTCTGGTACCAAAGAGGTTGCTTCAAATACCATGGAAAACAAGGCTTTATTTGCCAACCCTGAGTGACTGGAGTGTTGTATTCAACACAAAGTCAACACAAAATTCAACAATGGAATGCCATAAACAGAACAGTGTGAGACTTTATAGGATGACAGCATAGTGTCTTGGATTAAATTTGAACTAACTTTCTGTCTTTAACCTTTGTCAGTCTTTGGTGGAAAAACTATTTCAATTTTGAACAAGTGAGGTGGAGTCTTTGGAGAAATTCCAGATAACAAAATCTGACATGACTATAGAATAAATGGAATGGCATTAAGGTGAAACTCCCAAAGAGATGGGATTATATGTCTTAAAGAAAAAGGGAGGGGCTGGAGCACTGGCTCAGCAGTTACAGTGCTTGCCTGGCATTGACCTGGCAAAGACCCCAGCACCATGTAGCCAACAGAATGTCAGAGAAATGAAAGCCAGATGGAAAAATAAATAAAAATTGATTGTCTCTCTCTCTCTCTCATTGTCCCTCTCTCTTTAAAAAGAAAGAAAGAAAGAGAGAGAGAGAGAAAGAAAGAAAGAGAGAGAAAGAAAGAAAGAGGGGAAATAGGATGGTCTAATTAGTCTTTCTAATATTATTCAATAAAATAGGACTGATAGTGGTTAATTCTTTTCTTTTCCTATTAAACAAAGAACAAATGGAAATAAGCTTTAGTAGCAACTCAAATTATAAAAATTGGAAGAATTCTTTCCTCTGAGATTAGCAAAACCCTAGATTGCACTAGGATATAAAAGCCATTCAGATCCATCTCAAATGAAAGGCTACCTCCTGATGAATTCTTCCACAAAATCCAAGAAAGCAAATTTACTTTTGGATCACAATCCTCTTTCATATGCCAGTGCCTCTGAGGTAGAGTGTCAGCACATGGCTTTTTAGCCATGCTATATAGAAATCTGCCTTCTTACAGAGCATCATTTAGGTACATTATCCATGGTAGTCAGCTAAGATATTGCCTTCCACTTAAAAAGGCATAATTAAGAACAGTGATTTCTACAAATTCAATCTCTTTCATTCTCAGGCTAGTTAGCCAATTCTTAGCCTTGGTTCTCAGGAATACAACATCTTGTTAAGCTCCAGGCATGAATCTAGTCTCCACTGACAATTAAACCTTGACTTAACCATTCCCTTGAGTTTCATACACAAAAAAATTTTAATAGATCTCCCCTGAGTTGATTTTTTTACTTAAATCTGCCACCATTCTCATTATCTTCCTATTCACACATATAGATTATTATAATATTAATTTGCCCTTTTCCTGTTGTGTTCTAATCCTAATCAGGCTCATCTAAAATTCACATTTAGGAACCCAAATTTTCATCAACATGCTTCTGATAATTCAATGGACAGAAGAAAAATTCACAACTAATAGGAAAGTCCATCAGGGTGGTTGGCATTTTTCAAATCTATATTTGGGGTCTGCTATTATCTTAGGCCCTCCTGTTTTTTAATTTTTTTTAAATTTGTGTTCCTTTTCAGTTTTAATAAGGCATAATTGGCAATTAAAATTTTATACATATATACATACATTTAAGGCATACAACATGCTGATTTGATATCTGTATATATTATGAAATGATTACCTCAATCAAGTTAGTTAACATATCATCCCCTCACATAGTTACCAAATTTTTTGCATCTGTGTGATGAGAACATTCATAATCTGTTCTCAGCAAATTTTAAATGCACAAGGATTTTTGGTTACTGAGAACTTTATGTATTTTAGGTATTAGCCCTTTATCAGATATCTGCTTTGCAAATATATTTTCCCCATCTATAAATGCTTTCTTGTTCTGTTGTTTCTTTTGCTGTGCCAAGCTTTGCAGTTTATTATAGTCCCATTTGTTTATTTTGCTTTTGTTGCTTATACTTTTATTGCCATATCCAAAAAATCATTACCAAGACCAATTTTAAGATTTTTTACTATATTTTCTTTTAATAATTTTATTGATTAAGGAGTAGCACATAAGACTTTACATCATTTTTAGTTAATTTTTGTGACTGGTATAATGTAGGGGACCCAATTTCATTATTTTATGTGTGGATACCCAGTTTTCCCAGCCCAATTTACTGGAGAGTAATGGAGAGACTGTCCTTTCTCCACTGTGTGTTCTTGGAAGCTTTGTTGAATATTAGTTGGCCATATATGCATAGATTTATTTCTGGGATCTCAATTCTTTTCCATTTGTCCATGTGCCTATTTTTGTGCTTTGGTTACTACAACTTTATGACACTATTTAAAATTAGAAACAGCTGAGTTCTTCTTTCTCAAGATTTCCTTGGCTATTGAGGTGCCATATGAACTCTGAGAGCATTTTATCTACTTCTGCAAAAAAATGCTGTTGGAATTTTGATAGGAATTGCATGAAATTTATAGCTTACTTTGGGTAGTATGGATATTTTAGCACTATTAATTCTTCCAATTCCTGTGCTTCAGATATGTCCCCATTTCTTGTGTCTATATATATATATATATATATATATATATATATATATTTGCAAAATTTCCAGAATTAAATGATGATATAATTATTATTTGACTTCTCAGGGAGTTAACACATATGCTACATTGTGGATTGTCTCCCTAGCTCCATTATTTTTTTTCTTAAGGTAAGCATTTATCACCATAAAATTCTTTCCTAGAACAGCTTTTGCTACATCCTGTAAGTTTTGATATTCTGTATTTCCATTTTGATTTGTCTTAAGATAGTTTTTGTTTTCCATATGTTTCTGAATTTCCAATTTTCTTTCTGTTTTTGATTTATAGTTTCATACCATTAAGGCTGGAAAAGATACTTGACATGATTTCAGTCCTCTCAAATTTATACTTGTTTTGTGACATATTATCTATCCTAAAGAAAGTTTTGTGTGCTCTTAACAAGATTTTGTTTACTGTTGATGTATGAAATGTTCTGTATATGTCTCTTAGGTCCATTGGTCTGTGTTATTGTTCACATCCACTGTTTCCATGCTAATTGTATTTGTGTATGTGAGTGTATTTGTGTGCTCATATGATCCACCCATTGTTGAGAGTAAATCTGGCAGCATTTACTTATGTATTTATGTGTCCCCATGCTGAATGCATAAGTATTTCTAGTTGTTCTATCTTCTTCATAAGTTGACCACCTTTTTCATTACATAATGACTTTGCCTACTTTTATAGACTTTGACTTCAAAATTAATTTTATCTGAAATGAATAGAGAGACCGCTACTGTCTTTTAGTTATCACTTATGCGGAATATGTTTTTCTATCCCTGAATGTTCATCCCATGTGTCCTTAAAACTAACGTGTGTCTTCTGTAGGAAGCATATTGTTGGATTTTTAAAAATCCATCCAGTCATTCTATGTCTTTGTATTGTAGAACTTAATTCATTTCTATTAAAACTAAATTTATGGACTTACTGCTATTTAAAAAATTGTTGGCAGGCCTCTTTGTATCCATTGAGAGTTCACTCAAATAGACAGAACAAGGAGGTTGAAAAAGGGAAAATTCTTTCTCTTGAACTGAATCATTTGTCTTCACCTTCCTTTAGATACTAGAGTCCTTGATTCTCAAGTCTGAATTTCACCACTGTTTTTCCTGGTTCTTGTGCTTGCAGACAGCGTATCTACTTGGTTTCAATAATCACTTGGCGGGGACCGTTTCCACCATGTAGATTGACAAGGTCCAGGCATAGGGAAGGGCTTGGCAAGGCCACCATTCCAGAAAATTGCCACTGTTATCTCTCCTAGGAATTGGGTGTTTTCTTATAATGATCATGCTTATAGCTATGTATTTGCAGATCAAAATTCTAGAAAAATATGTTATTAATGATAAAGATTGTTGTAAAAGTAATAATAATTCATTAGATCTGCGGAGTCTGAGGAAAGATGAGAAATGCCTTTAAAAAATATACTAACACCACACTAAATAAGCCCAGATAATAAAAAATCCAACTTTGAAAAGTTCTTAAGAAAATTACACTTACAGGAATTACTCTCACCCATGTTGATTACATCTAGTCCTGTTAATGTTTTACCAGTTAAACAATCAAAGACATAATAGGAGATTTACTGTTTCCACAGTACAGAGACCACCGTATGTAGCCTATAATATCGGAGGACATTTGTGGTATCCATCTAGAGGAACCCAAATAAATAATTATTAAGACCCTCCACCCACAGACCCACCATTGCTTTTTATAGGAATATACAATGAAAATGAAGAATGCTAATATTAATGGCAAATGGACTAAC